>JXCR01145287.1:223067-261359 GCA_002079205.1 Phalaenopsis hybrid cultivar | reverse complement strand
ATTCGACTTGTGTTAAGAAAGGCAGAGGTAGACCTAGGAAGACTTGGGCTTATTGTATTAAAAATGATCTTAATTTACTAGAACTAAATGAAAATATGACACTAAATAGGACGTAATAGAGAAAAAAGATTCATGTAGCCGACCCCACGTAGTGTGATTAGGGCTTTTGTTTTTGTTGTTGTTGTTGTTGTTGTATAAAACAAAAAGAATGCACCATATTTGATCTAATGATTTCACAGGAGCTTCAAATCTTGATGAAAAGTATGGATGGGTGTTTGAGCGTATTTACCATTGAACTTACTCCAAGCTCTAATAAGTAAAAGCTAGATTTACATAAATACCATCCAATTCTTATATATTTACATATCTAACTTCTAAATTTTATTTTTTATTTTATGCCACCAAGATCTAATGTCACTTCAAATGTATTCTTATTTTTAAATTTAAAAAATGAAATACACATTTTTACGCATACATAATATGGAGCGTATGTAAGAGATAAAATACATAAAAATTGATTGGTATATATGTAAATCATCCNGGATTGATGGGGGATGGAGGGAGGAGGCTTTGGAGCATGATGGCAGGAATTCGGGGTTCCAGCCTTCCAGAGAGATGAGGAAGAGACAGAGCTGTGCAAGTGATTCGGATTTTGGGAGGAGGGAAAAATAGTTATAATAATAATAATTATTATTATCATAATAAAATTTATTTATTTANGGATTGATGGGGGATGGAGGGAGGAGGCTTTGGAGCATGATGGCAGGAATTCGGGGTTCCAGCCTTCCAGAGCGATGAGGAAGAGACAGAGCTGAAGTGATTCGGATTTTGGGAGGAGGGAAAAATAGTTATAATAATAATTATTATTATTATCATAATAAAATTTATTTATTTTTTCATTATGGCCGTAGTTATAATTGATTTTGGACTGAATTTTTAGTTTTTTATATGAACCTAATAGTAAATGAAAAAGAAAATATTTAAGCTGAGGGGTACTAAAATAGGCATTGAAATCAAATTAAACTATTGTTGGTCAATGGTCATTCAATCTAGGCATAATAAGACTTGTCAAAACCATTATTAGATATGTGGGTCAAGTAAAACCATGCAAAGATTACGAGTTATGTGTNGAACCTAATAGTAAATGAAAAAGAAAATATTTAAGCTGAGGGGTACTAAAATAGGCATTGAAATCAAATTAAGCTATTGTTGGTCAATGGTCATTCAATCTAGGCATAATAAGACTTATCAAAACCATTATTAGATATATGGGTCAAGTAAAACCATGCAAAGATTACGAGTTATGTGGGGATTTTTAGATTGAACTTTAGGTAATTTAAATAAAAATATTATGTTGTTTTTAGATTTAGGAGATTAAATGTTTTAATTAGTCAACATATTTAGAAGAATGTGCCACGTGACAAGTAGACCCACACTTCTTAAAAACTTAACCAACAAGTGTATTGCAGTAGATCTCACATGCTAAGTGTTCATTGGACTCCAGACACAAATTT
The DNA here is from genome assembly GCA_002079205.1 of Phalaenopsis hybrid cultivar. Taxonomy (NCBI): domain Eukaryota; kingdom Viridiplantae; phylum Streptophyta; class Magnoliopsida; order Asparagales; family Orchidaceae; genus Phalaenopsis; species Phalaenopsis hybrid cultivar. The sequence continues at coordinate 259,845 of JXCR01145287.1, read as the reverse complement.
GCGTCAAATGTTTTGATGCAATATTCACTCATTAGGGTGAAAATGAGCAAAGCCAACTTATGAGTTGGTTGAAATTCAAGTCGAGAAATGGCATGTGAGTTAAACTCGATAAGCTAGTTTTAAAATAGACTTGTTCGTTTAAGAAAACATTAAATATATAATTGTTATGGTATGACTCATATATTATATAGGGACAGATGTTGAATTGAAGCGGAGCGGAACGGAAGAATCTGTCCAAATTGGGAAGTTTTGTGGGTTAGGTTGCGGGGGCAAAGCCCAGCGGTATGGTACATGGGTAATGTTGTAATTACATATTGTGCCTAAGGTTTACTTTTAGGATTATAAATAAGTCTGTCAGTAACCCCAGGAGGTATCCCTGAATTCTGTAAATTCTTTTCTGAATAGTGAAAGGAACTCGCCGCTATGCTCCCGAGGACGTAGGCATCTTTGCCAAACCTCGTTAAATCTCTGTGTTCTTCTGGATTTGTGTCGATTCTAGTTTTTATTCGCCCTAATTTTCTCAACAAGTGGTATCCGAGATAGTTTTGAGGGCAGAGAAGAATAGTTCGACGCGGGAGTCTGTCGGGAGGACGGATCAACTTCTCGATCGGCGGTAGCAAATTTTCTTGCTGAAGGCTGCTGAGAAAGATTTCTGTGCACAGAAGGAATATCTGATTTGGGCGTCGGAGCAGAGAAGGATTGCGGAGAAGTTGTTGTTTCGAAGAGAATCGCGGGAGGGAGAAGCAGATCGTGATAAGCACAAATCGTTGTTCTTCCGCAATTCTTACGCGAGGCATTCGGGGCGACATGTGCGAGGCTTTGGATCGACGAGCAACATCGAGGAGTTCGTGAAACAGGCGAATAGGGGATCGCAATATAGGAGTCGGCGAACAGTTGGATCGCGATACAGTATCGATCTCCTACAGGAGGAGGTGATTCCGGGAAGAAAAGGAAGGAGCGCAGTCCCGGAAGAAAAGGAAAGGAGCGTTCGGATTTTCCATCGGTGGCCGAGAATAAAGGAATAAAATAGTTTCTATTATTGTTGGAATACTTTCCATTGTTGTTGTCCATTGCGGCCCTTACTGCGGAGAAATAATAGGAATTCCATTGCTCTGGAGGAATCAAGGGAGGCTGCGGATTAGGAAGGAAAGTTTTTTTTTTGAAATTTGTTAATTAAAGTTAATATTTTAATTAAGAAGTTATTTCAATTTTTTTTTATTTAAAAAAAGTGTTTAAGCAAGGATTTTTGCAGAGGAATTTGCAGAAAATTTTGTTGTAGGAAAAATTTTTAGATGACATTTTCTGGTGTGAAATTCGAGGTGATGAAGTTCGACGAAACTGGTAACTTCGGATTGTGGCAAACCAGAGTAAAAGATCTGTTGGCTCAACAGGGAATCTTGAAAGCTCTACGGGCAACAAAACCATATGTCATGGAGGATGAAGATTGGGAAGAATTGTAGCAGCGAGCGGCAACGACGATACGATTATACCTAGCAGATGAGGTTATGTATCACGTGATGAATCTGAAATCTCTATGAGAAGTTTGGAAGAAATTAGAAACTCAGTTTATGGCAAAATCTTTAACGAACAAGTTGTATCTGAAGCAAAAGGTTGTACAGGAAGGTTCTGATCTGGTGCAGCACGTGAATGACTTCAATCAAATAATCACTGCAGAATCGTGGAAGGAAGAAAGAGAAGGAGGGACCTGAAAGGCGAAATTTCAGATCAAAGTCTAAAGGCAAAAAGGAAATTCATTGCTACAAGTGCAAGAATCCAAGTCATATGAAGCGAGATTGTCCAAAGCTGAAGAAACAGATTGGGGAGAAAGGTGATACTTCATCGAAGTCTGTAAATGTGGTGCATATTGAAAATTCAGATTGCAGTGATGTCGATGTGCTCTCAGTTTCATCAAATCAGTTTATGGATACATGGATTCTTGATTCAGGGTGTTCTTATCACATAACATCTAACAGAGAGTGGTTTACTTCATACATGTCAACTAATTCTGGCTCAGTCTATTTGGGTGATGATAGATGTTACAATATAGTTGGTATTGGAGAAGTCAGAATTCAGATGTATGATGACACTGTTAGAACATTATGTGATGTTAGACATATTTCAAATCTGAAGAAGAATCTGATTTCTTTGGGCACTCTACATAGAAATGATTTTATTCCTAAAGCAGATTATGATAGGAAAATCATCAGAATTGTTAAGGGTGCACTGACGGTGATGAAAGGAAAGAGTTGACTGCAGGTAATATCTACAGACTGTTAGGGAGTACAGTTGTAGGTGGAGTTCATTTTGTGGAGTCAGATAATGATAGTACAAAGCTATGACATATGTGTCTGAGTCATCCTAGTGAACGTGGGATGGCATAATTGCATAGAAGAAATCTGCTGCATGGGGTTAAAAGCTGCAAGCTCGATCTTTGTAAGTTTTGTATTCTTGGAAAACAAACTAGAGTCAGTTTTATAACTGGAAATCACAAAACTGAAATAATTGTTGATTATGAGCATTCTGATGTATGGGGCCCTACTAGGGAGTTGTCATTGGGAGGATCGTAGTATTTTGTTACCTTTGGCCCTACTAGGGAATTGTCATTGGGAGGATCTCAGTATTTCGTTACCTTTATTGATGATTTTTCCAGAAAAGTTTGGGTGTATTTCTTGAAGCAGAAATCTGAAGTTTTTTCTAAATTCAAGTTTTGGAAAGCTGAGGTGGAGAACCAAACTGGCAGAAAGATCAAATATTTGAGGTCCGATAATGGCACAGAGTACACAGATTCACAGTTTTGAAGTCTGTGGAGGAGCATGGGATTCAGAGGCATTTTTCAGTGCGGAAGACACCACATCAGAATGGTGTGGCAGAAATGATGAATATGTCCTTAACTGAAAGAACAAGATGTTTGAGACTGAATGCAGGGCTTCCTAAGAGTTCCTGGGCAGAGGCTGTGAATATGACATGTTATCTCATCAATATATCACCTCGAGCATCATTGGGTGGCAAGGTTGCAGAAGAGGTATGGACAGGTAATCCAGTTAAATTTGATCATTTACAGATTTTTTGATGTCCTGCTTATGTGCATGTACCTGGAGATGAAAGATCAAAACTTGATGCAAAATCCAAGAAGTGCATCTTTCTGGGGCAACAGGAAAGGTGTGAAAGGATGCAAGTTTTGGGATCCGATTGTAAAGAAGATGGTGATCAGTAGAGATACAGTTTTTGATGAGCAGTTTATGTTACAAAAGAATCAAGATAATGTGTCAGAAAACAGTTTCAGTCCAGATGCAGTGCAGATGGATTTAGAACAACAGCAGTAGCTTCTGAGAGAGGTGAAAGTTCAAATTCAACACCTAGTGATTCTATGCCAGATGATCTGCAGAATTATAATCTAGCCAGAGATAGACAGAGACACAGCAATGTAAGACCTCCTAGCAGATTGGGTTATGAAGACTTAGTTTCATGTGCACTTCTCATCAGCAGCGATGATCCAACCACTTTTCAAGTAGCTATCACTAGCCAGGAGAAAGAGAAATGGATGGGTGCAATGGTTGAGGAGATGGAGTCTTTGGAGAAAAACCACACTTGGGAGCTAGTTCAACTTCTTGAGGGAAAGAAGGCTATTGGGTGCAAATGGGTCTACAAAAGGAAACCAACAGTATAAGAAAAAGAAGGGAAAAAGTTCAATGCTCTACTGGTTGCAAAGGGATTTTCACAGCAGAAGGGGATAAATTATGATGAAATATTTTCTCCTGTGGTCAGACATACTTCAATCAAGGCAGTGCTTGCATTAGTAGCTATTTGGGTTTCCATTTGGAGCAGATGGATGTTAAAACTGCTTTCTTGCATGGTGATTTGGAGGAGCAGATTTACATGGAGCAGCCAGAAGGGTTCACTTAACATGGACATGAGCATCTGGTTTGCAGGATAAAGAAATTGCTGTATGGGTTAAAACAGTCTCCAAGACAATGGTACAAACGGTTGGACTCCTACATGATGCAGATTGGCTACAGGCGATGTGAGTATGATTGTTGTGTTTATGTGAAAAGTCTTGATGTTGGTTCTATGATTTTTCTATATGTTGATGATATACTGATTGCTGCAAAGAATATGAATGATGTCCGTGGTTTGAAAGCTTTAATGAGTCAGAAATTTGACATGAAAGACTTGGGTCCTACGAAGAAGATTCTTGGAATGAAGATTCATCGGGACAGAGGCTCGAGACAATTATGTCTTTCTCAACGAGGCTATGTTGAGAAAGTGCTGGAAAGGTTTGAGATTAGCAATGCAAAGCCTGTGAGCACTCCTTTGGCAAATCATTTTAGGTTTTCTTCAGAACAGTGTCCTAAGACTGATACAGAGATGAAAGACATGATAAATGTTCCATATGTCAGTGCAGTTGGCTGCTTGATGTATGATATGGTATGTACTCGTCCTGATTTGGCTTATGCTGTTAGTCAAGTCTGTAAATACATGACTAAACCTGGAAGGCGACATTGGGAAGCAGTTAAGTGAATTTTCAGGTATTTGAAGGGTACTGTAGGACATGAAATTATTTTTGGCAGTTAGAAGAATGATCCTTCAGTTGTGGGCTACGTTGATTCAAACTACGCAGGTGATTTGGATGGTAGAAAGTCTACAACTGGGTATGTGTTTACTCTTGGTGGATGACCTATATGTTGGAAATCAACCATTCAGTCTATTATGACATTATCTACAACTGAAGTTGAGTACATGACAGTAGCTGAAGCTGCTAAATAAGCCTTATGGCTTGCCGGGCTAGTAAAGGAACTGGGCATTGAGCAAGATTGAGTTCAGTTGCATTGTGACAGTCAGAGTGCTATTTATCTGACTAAGAACCAGGTGTACCATGCGAGAACCAAGCACATTGATGTCAGGTATCACAAGAACAGAGAGTTGATTGCTTTTAGGGAGATATTATTGCAGAAAGTTCATACTGATGAGAATGCAGCTGATATGTTGACCAAGCCAGTTACTATCAACAAGTTCTTGCATTGCTTGGACTTGTTGAATGTTTGCAGTTGCTAGAGAAGCATGGTGGCCCAACCCACAGTGGTGCAGGTGTAACTCCCAGGTATTTTTCTCCTAAGGGGCTGGATATTCGCCAAGGTGGAGATTTGTTATGGTATGACTCATATACTATATAGGGACAGACGCTGAATCGAAGCGGAGCGGAAGAATATGTCCAAATTGGGAAGTTACGTGGGTTGGAGTGCGAGGGCAAAGCCCCGCGGTATGGTGCAAGCGGTAAATATTGTGCCTAGGGTTTACTCATAGGGTTATAAATAAGTCTGTTAGTAACCCCATGAGATATCCCTGAATTCTGTAACTTCTTTTATGAATAGTGAAATGAACTCGTCGTTCTGCTCCCGATGACGTAAGCATCTTTGCCGAACCTCGTTAAATCTCTGTGTTCTTCTAGATTTGTGCCGATTCTAGTTTTTCTTCGCTCTAATTTTCTCAACAATAATGCACTTAATATATGTTAAAATATAATATTTTGAATAAAAATTATTTAATTGATTCAAAAAAAAAATTTTATTTTCTTATTTCAACTATTATTTTTAAAATAAGTTTTCTTCTATATATTCTTATAACAATTGTTTGAAACAAAATTATTTTTTTGTGATTCATAGTGAATCAATTAGCTTTTAAGTCAACTAAAACACATAAAATTAAGCTCGTTTAGGCTCTTGCATTGTTGGCCTGAGTGGCGAAAGAATATTGCATCTCCTCGAGATTGAAGCAATTTTGTGTGTATAAGAAATCTCACTCATGTATTAAATTAAATTTTTATCACTAAAACGAGTATTTTTGTACATATAGTAGGTCCTAATTGCAGTCAAACTGCATCAAAATTTCTGAGCGGAGAGGAGAAGAACCGGTTGCGGGGAAGAAAGCAGCGCTGGCACGGGAACCATTAACGCAAATTTTATTTTCATAATATTAATTTCTGGGACCTGAAATATGTGAATAATAATGCGTCATAGAAAATGCAGCTTGCCGTGGCATACACGACGTCAACAGCTTGCTGTGGTTATTCCTGTCCTTTTATTATTATTATTATTATTATGTTAAATTCAAGAGGCAATTTTCCATAAGATTATAATATTTTTTTTATAAATTTTAAATATTTTTATTTTATTATTTTTTTAAGAAATGTTATGATATAACCGAGTTTTACATATCCAGATGCAGTCAAATGTAGCTCTCTGGCTGATTAATTATCTGCCCCTTTATAAAATTAATAAGTATGAAAACTCTTGTATTTATAAATACAACCTCTAACTTTTCAAATTTATGAAGAGGCCCCTAAACTCAACCTACGGCCGTGCACATTGAACAGAAAAAAAAAAAAATATATATTTATAAATGAAACCCGGAGAAACTTTGCAATACTTATAACAAATTATGATGAAATGTAGTAATATCGTGACAAGCTAATTTAAAATATATTAAAAATCAAGTAGATTATTGATGTAGTTAACGTCAATTAGAAGCACATTTGAATATTTATATTTTGTCCCAATCCTCCATTGTTTTTCAATTTAATTAACTCAGTTTAAATATTCAGATAATTTGTAATTAGAAAAGAGTCCAAAATAAGAGTAATCAAAAAACTATTTTATTATAGATTCTTTAATTAGAAAAGGCAACCAAAATTGTCTCTAGTTCTTAAGATGGTGACTTGAGCGATAGAGGATGATATATATCTTATCAATATTATATTTTATATTCAAATTTAAATTTTCCAACGCTTCATAATTTTATAATTCTGATCCTTTAATTTTTACATGTAAGCCCACTTAGCCATGCATGAAGAAAGTGTGTTTCCTTTTTTTAAAAGTTAAAAGTAGTAATATTCGTATGTGATGAAAGATTTTGGTGGTTTAAATGTAAAAAAGTGAAATTCATATGTTGGATGTGAAAATACATAAAATTTAGGCGGTATTAATTTAAAATCCCTTTTCTTCCATGAACTATTCGGTACGATGTACAGCGGCTATCCATTTGGCAGCTAAAATATGGAGTAATTGAACTGTTAGTAGATATTGTAGTTGGCTCCAACATTAGACTAGATGTTTTTGAGATAGTTTTTTCTCTGCTGCGGTGCGTTTTCAAAAAGATTTTGTGTTTGTTTGAAAAGCGNATTCAAATTTAAATTTTCCAACCCTTCATAATTTTATAATTCTGATCCTTTAATTTTTACATATAAGCCCACCTAGCCATGCATGAAAAAAGTGCGTTTCCTTTCTTAAAAGTTGAAGTAGTAATATTCTTATGTGATGAAAGATTTGGGTGGTATAAATGTAAAAAGCGAATTTCATATGTTGGATGTGAAAATACATAAAATTTAGGCGGTATTAATTTAAAATCCCTTGAACTATTCGGTACCATGTACAGCGGCTATCCATTTGGCAGCTAAAATATGGAGTAATTGAACTGTTAGTAGATATTGTAGTTGGCTCCAACATTAGACTAGATGTTTTTGTGATGGTTTATTCTCTGCTGCGGTGCGTTTTCAAAAAGATTTTGTGTTTGTTTGAAAAGCACTGTGCGGCGGCTTTTATTAAAACACTATGTAATCTTGATAATCTAGGAGGCCCTCGCGTTTGGCGATTTATTCGGTTCGCGGTTACTTGGCTGCCTTCTCTTCTACCCTCTTCAAGCGACGACGTGGCTTAGTGGTTTTTTTCTTCCCTTGCTCTTCTTCTCCATTCTCCGAGGGATTGCCAGCATTTACTTCCTCAGCTCTGCTTCTACCTTTGGTACCTTCTACCCTTTACCTTCAATGTTTATTTTGGGTAGCATTTATGTTGTGGTTTGTGGTATGTGGTCCTCTTGCTCTTTGCGATTTGTTGTTTGAGGCTTTTAGTTTCTGGCATAACTGTTGCACAATCTTTTTTTAATAAGATAAAGCTGCCCCAAATCAACTTTCAAGAAATATGTTCAACTTTATATGTCTATTTTTAGAGTGAAATGTTTTTCTTTATAGCGTGTTTGTTGCAACGATGTAGTGCTCTACACTTTGTGACATTTTAACAAAAAAAAGTTGTTGTTAGTTGTTAGGTATGGCTCATATAAGAGATAAGGGACATGTTGGAGGGAAACGAAGCGAGCCTACAGAGCGGAGCTCGCGAGCAAGCGCAGCAGAGCTCGTGATCGGAAACATCTGTCCAATCGGGGGAGTTACGATATGTGGGTTGGGGGTACTAGGACAACGTCCCGCGGTACGGTACAGGGNGTAGCATTTATGTTGTGGTTTGTGGTATGTGGTCCTCTTGCTCTTTGCGATTTGTTGTTTGAGGCTTTTAGTCTCTTCGCTCTTTGTGTTATGTAATTGGAAGAAAGTGATTTAGAATATTCATGTTTTGTTTTTTCTATAAATTTTTAGATCACTCGATTGTAGTCTCTTCGTTCTTTGTTCTTTGTGGTTTGTGGTTTGTGGTTTAAAGAATGGGATTTGGAAGATTCACATTTCGTTTTTTCTATTAACTTTTGGATAAATTGGTTTATTGTCTCGTTGTTGTATGAAATTTGCGGTTGGAAGAAAAAGATTTTGAAGATCCATATTCGTTTATTCTACGAAATTTATATCAGAAAACTGTGACTTCATTAGGTGATCAGATCAATTCGATGATTCCACCTTTGAAAGTAATCACACGTAAAGAGTTTCGTTGTAACTAATATTATCTCGTTAAATAAATCGTGCAATTTAAATTCAATGTTATAATAATATTAATTATTATTTAATAATTTTATTTTTTTGTTTGATTGTTGTGTTGCTCATTATTTAGCGAGATGTCAGTTTTTATCACGTAATATTCAAATTAAATATCTATTTTTATGTATGTAATGTGCCAAAATGGCTAATTCTATTATGAACAACACAATATTACAAGGGCAGAAAAGATTTTTTATCATAAAGAGTTGTAGCATAACTGCAATACAACTACACGAAATATACACATACAACTATCCCACAGTAGTTTCTGGCATAACTGTTGCACAATCTTTTTTTAATAAGATGCAGCTGCCCCAAATAGACTCTCAAGAAATATGTTCAACTTTATATGACTATTTTTAGAGTGAAATGCTTTTCTTTATGGCGTGTTTGTTGCAGCGATGTAGTGCTCTACACTTTGTGACATTTTAACAAAAAAAAGTTGTTGTTAGTTGTTAGGTATGGCTCATATAAGAGATAAGAGACATGTTGGAGGGAAACGAAGCGAGCCTGCAGAGCGGAGCTCGCGAGCGAGCGCAGCAGAGCTCGTGATCAGAAACATCTGTCCAATCGGGGGAGTTACAATATGTGGGTTGGGGGTGCTAGGACAACGTCCCGCGGTACGGTACAGGGGTAGTTTTGTAATTACATATTGTACTCCAGGGCTATATATATATATTGTAACCATAAGGGGTATCATATACTCTTTTCTGAAATTGAAAGAAAGTCGTCGCTCTGTTCCCGAAGACGTAGACATTTTTGCCAAATCTCTTTAAATTTGTGTTTTTTTCTTCTGTATTTGTGTCGATTCTTGTTTTTCTTCACCCTAAAATTTTCAACATTAACTTTTTAAAAAATTGTGGTGGAAAGCTATGTTTTGAAACTTGACATAGCTATGCGGTGGCTGCCATAAAGTTTTGATCTATTTTTTTTCTAAATGTAATAGCTTCTGCAACTTTTGAACAACAAGTTCTTTTGCATTAGCTTTACAATTGTTTTTTCAAACAGTTGTTATTTTCTCAGACATACCCTTAATCAATAAAAAAACTAGTGAACATCCAAAATTTATTTGGGTACATAAAAAAATATGTATGCTTTAATCTTGAAGGGATCCAACAATCAACAAGGGAGGAGTGCGGCGAAGGCTAGCACATTGCCAAGAGGTCGTGAGGCCCATTTGATCGATTGAGAGAAGTCATATGAATTATGCCTACAAGACAAAAATCGACCAAATTGTGAAACAAACAAAAGATAAACGGAAGACACAAGGACATGTTGTCTGACTGGAAACAAGTCAAAAGGGAATTTGAGCCAACCATTACAACCACTCTCATGTGAGAGCCTACCATTCGGTAGAGTTAATCCAAGGGAATGTTCATTTTTATTGTATCTCCGACTATCACAGGGACGCTCAGAAGCTCCTTGTCAGTGATGATCGATCAACAATTAGGTCATATCAACCAATCAATTCATATCAATGGAGCTGATCTTGTCGAGTAGAAGCCAACTTAACTTAGTCAACCTTGCCATAAAACGGTCAAATGATAAGCTTATAGGTGTAAAATACCATAAATACTTAAGTAATAACCTCTTAAAAAGGTAGAGGTAAAAATGTAATACACCATTGTATGTTTTGTTCCCTCTCCTCGACAGATAAATAGAAGAATTATTTTAAAAATACGACACACATAATGCAGTTCATTNGTATATATATATATATATATATATATATATATATATATATATATATATATATATATTGTAACCTTAAGGGGTATCATATACTCTTTTTCTGAAATTGAAAGAAAGTCGTCGCTCTGTTCCCGAGGACATAGACATTTTTGCCAAATCTCTTTAAATCTGTGTTTTTTTCTTCTGTATTTGTGTCGATTCTTGTTTTTCTTCACCATAAAATTTTCATCATTAACTTTTTAAAAAATTGTGGTGGAATGCTATGTTTTGAAACTTGACATAGCCATGCGATGGCTACCAGAAAGTTTTGACCTATTGTTTTTCTAAATGTAATAGCTACTGCAACTTTTGAACAACAGGTTCTTTTGCATTAGTTTTACAATTGTTTTTTCAAACAGTTGTTATTTTCTCAAACATACCCTTAATCAATAAAAAAACTAGTGAACATCCAAAATTTATTTGCGTACATAAAAAAATATGTATGCTTTAATCTTGAAGGGATCCAACAATCTATAAGGGAGGAGTGCGGCGAAGGCTAGCACATTGCCAAGAGGTCGTGAGGCCCATTTGATCGACTGAGAGAAGTCATATGAATTATGCCTACAAGACAAAAAATCGACCAAATCGTGAAACAAATAAAAGATAACCGGAGGACACAAGGATATGTCATCCGAATGGAAATGAGTCAAAAGCGAATTTGAGCCAACCATTACAACCAATCTGACGTGAGAGCCTACAGTCCAGTAGAGTTAATCTAAGGGAATGTCCATCTTTACTGTATCTCCAACTATCACAGGGACACTCAGAAGCTCCTTGTCAGAGATCATTGATCAACAATTAGGTCATATCAATCAATCAATTCATATTAATGGAGCTGATTTTGTCGACGGGAAGCCAACTTAACTTAGTCGACCTTGCCATAAAGCAATCAAATGATAAGCTTATAGGTGTAAAATACCATAAATACTTTAGTAATAACTTCTTAAAAAGGTAGAGGTAAAAATGTAATGCACCATTGTATGTTTTGTACCCTCTCCTCAACAGATAAATAGAAGAATTATTTTAAAAATAAGACACACATAATGAAGTTCATTACTATTCTCTCTCTTTGTCCATTCTTATCTCTCCTTACCTATACTATATTTTTTTTAGTGTGATTCAAAAACAAATTAACCTTAAATATTTTTTTTTTAATATTTAATCCTTATCTTCCAATTGCATTCCATTTTCTAATGAGTTATTTCTTATGAAATTAGATTACAAACTTGCTTGCATGCAACTTTCCTTCTTTTCATATATGTTGCTTGTGATTTTAATTTTTCATTCCATATTTATTTATTTATTTATTTTTACATAATTTTTATAATTTTTTTATGCTTCTTTGATTTTTTATATTAATGTTAAAAGGCATATTTAAGGGCTTGTTTGAGGCAGTTTATATGTGCGGGAGCATTTTTGAAAACGCCGAGGTGCTGTTTGAATTGCGTGTATTGTCTGTTTATCTGAAAACACAGTTCACTTTTACACTAAACGCTGATCGTGGATAGACCCCAGCGGTTGACCCTCGGGTCGTGTTTCATGATAAGTTGTTTATTTTGAAAAGCATAAGCTAGTNTTATTTATTTATTTTTACATAATTTTTATAATTTTTTTATGCTTCTTTGATTTTTTATATTAATGTTAAAAGACATATTTAAGGGCTTGTTTGGGGCAGTTTATATGTGCGGGAGCATTTTTGAAAATGCCGAGGTGCCGTTTGAATCACGTGTATTGTCTGCTTATCCGAAAACACGGTTCACTTTTACACTAAACGTTGGTCGTGGATAGACCCCCGCGGTTGACCCCCGGGTCGAGTTTCATGATAAGTTGTTTATCTTGAAACGCATAAACTAGCCCAAATGCACCCTAAATGATTTTTCTTTTAATCTTGAGACATATCTAAAATCATTTTCTATATATAAGAGGATCATGTTCTAAAGATTGAAAAAAAATAGTATTTTGGTGTGACATGAGAAAGATCTACGTGGTATAAATCTAAAAAAGGTAAAAATTAGGTGTTGTATATCTAAATACATGAGCATTAGGTGGTATTTATGTAAATGTCCACAAATTTATATGAGAAACGTAGCTTTCAAGCACTTGCAATATATTGCTGGCTTTTTCTGCATTTGGCATCATCTTCACATTCCACCACTTTACCCGATTAGTATATTGGGAAATTTACATACACATCACATAATTTTTATGCATTTACATATCTAACACTTAAAAGTTTATTATTCACGTTTGTAACAGTTGGTATTAAACACTTTTATATAAAAAAGGTGTATTTAGATGTTATTTATAAATATAAGAAAATTTAGATGTTGAATATATACATACATAAGAATTGTGTGGTATGTATGTAAACGTGAATCATATTATTTACAATGATATTGACATTATGGTTCTATTCTATGGTGGGACAATACCAAATTATTGAGCCATGCGCTGTCAAATAATTTATATTTTTTTTAAATCTTGCAATAGTAAATTATATTTATAAATTTAACCATAAATTTCAGCACGTAAATTTAAAAAGTGTCGGTGCATTTAATAATCTAGAGTTTTATTGATTTTAATAAAGTTTCNGTAAATTTAAAAAGTGTCGGTGCATTTAATAATCTAGAGTTTTATTGATTTTAATAAAGTTTCCAAAATAAAAATATATATATATATACATGGAGATTAATTTTTTTTAGTCGTCTTAGATGGTTTGGTCACATTAAACGTCGACCATCTGATGATCCGATTAGGAGAGTAGATGTTTTAGATTCGACTTGTGTTAAGAAAGGCAAAGGTAGACCTAGGAAGACTTGGGCTTATTGTATTAAAAATGATCTTAATTTGCTAGAACTAGATGAAAATATGACACTAAATAGGACGTAATAGAGAAAAAAGATTCATGTAGCCGACCCCACGTTGTGTGATTAGGGCTTTTGTTTTTGTTGTTGTATAAAACAAAAAGAATGCACCATATTTCATCTAATAATTTCGCAGGAGCTTCAAATCTTGATGTAAAGTATGGATGGGTGTTTGAGCGTATTTACCATTGAACTTACTCCAAGCTCTAATAAGTAAAAGCGAGATTTACATAAATACCATCCAGTTCTTATATATTTACATATCTAACTTCTAAATTTTATTTTTTATATTATGCCACCCAGATCGAATGTCACGTCAAAAATATCATTATTCTGACTTTAAAAAATGAAATACATATTTTTATGCATACATAAGATGGAGCGTATGTAAGAGATAAAATACATAAAAATTGATAGATAAAAATTGATTGGTATATATGTAAATCATCCAAAAATAAAAATGAGATTTAACAGAGGGAGAGAATGACNACTGTCATATTTGGATTAAAGCTAATTATTTATCACTAATCTGTCTCTATAATTACAGCTCTATAGTTTTTTTCTATAAATATATTTTTATTTATATTATTAAATCTTCTTTTATACAAAACTAGTTGTTAAACCTAGATTATATTCGTTCATTAATCACACTCAATATATAGAATATAAATAAGAAATGAGAGAGAATNAAACCTAGATTATATTCGTTCATTAATCACACTCAATATATAGAATATAAATAAGAAATGAGAGAGAATAAAATCTCAAGATTATATAATATTTGTGATATTTCCATAGAAAAAAGCTTACTGTACATGATTAATATAGTTAGAGTAAATAGAAGTTAAAAAGTGGAATGGTAGTATTGTCCTTGAAATTTTCATTGGGCAATCATTTTACTCGTTCCCAGCTTGGTGAGTCATTCGTCAATTTATTCGTCTGATGCCTACTGCAAAACCCTGCCCTCATCAAATTGATTCATTGATACATGTCCATCCAGAACTGCCGGATCTGGTTTAATTCACTTTGATCTTCTACTACTAAATAATAAAAAAATATATTAAATGAACTATTTTATTTTTTTGTTACAGATGATCTCTTATTTAACTTCAAGCATACTGCTATGTTTATATTACCGTACTATTTAAATCATGTGTATAAAATTTTGGACTTTTTGAGGTTTGTTTGATCTTGAGTAGGTTAGTGGGCTTTTTTGTTCTATAATTGGGCTATCTAATCGGTCCGTAAATAATGTGATAAAACTTCTTATGGACCTAGAGATCCAACAATATAGAATAGTTCTGTACTAAATTTATTTGCATCTGCTCTCCGGACAGATGAATNTGAACTATTTTATTTTTTTGTTACAGATGATCTCTTATTTAACTTCAAGCATACTGCTATGTTTATATTACCATAGTATTTAAATCATGTGTATAAAATTTTGGACTTTTTGAGGTTTGTTTGATCTTGAGTAAGTTAGTGGGCTTTTTTTGTTCTATAATTGGGCTATCGAATCGGTCCGTAATTAATGGGATTAAACTTGTTCATATAATCTGGATATGGACCTAGAGATCCACTAATATGGAATAGTGCTGTACTAAATTTATTTGCATCTGCGCTCCGGACAGATGAACGTGCGGGGAAGGGAACCAAAATGCGGCGAGTCGCCTTCGCCATCGCCGGTGCCGCCGAAGTGCGATGCGGTGCACCGCGCTCTCATCGAATGCCACCATCGCGTTCGCAATGATCTGCAGCGCTCGATCGCGTGCCGTCATCTGAACAGTTCCCTTGCCGAGTGCCTCTTGTCGACTTTCTGCCCTGAGGAAGCTGAGGCGGTTCGATCGCTGTGCTCGAGTGCGGGAACTGCCCTCAAGCGATCTCAGTGCCGGGATGCCCAGCTTTCCCTCTCCGTCTGCCTCGCTTCTCACCAGGAGTCGGATTAAGAAAAAACCTAACTCTAACCCTTTTGCTACCGCGCTGAGAAAAGGCTTCGTCACGGTATGAATTCATTTTGATTGATTGTTTATTTTCTGGATTTTGCGTGGAGCTGCCTTTTTGGTTCGTTGATATAACGCTTTGTGACGTTATGTTCATAGTAGATGTTAGATGGTTGGTTTGATGATACTTCAGATTGACGAATTTGTAGATAGCATTTGAGCTTTATTTTAATGGCACCAAGATACTAGTCTTAGACAGGTCCTGATCAAATCTAAAGACATATAGATATTGATTTTTCTACTTGTAAAATTGAATTGTTGAGGCCAAAATTTGAATAATGAATGAAAAGTCATATGTAAAAAAATTGACAGGACAAAGATTTTACGCATTTCAGAAATCTGTCCCTATTTCTACGATCTCATTGATTCCATTATATTTATTATGTTACAATTACAAGAGATGACGCCCTTTAAACAGAAGGCCAGAAGAGTTATAATCATTAGAAAGATCAGACTCGTTAAACTTTCTACGCAAATGACTACAATGAAACGACTTATTTATCTATGTAGCATAACATGATGGTAATTACACAAGGGTCTGACCACCCCTCTCTCATTTTCCCTCTCTTTCAACTTTTGAATTTCTTGTGCTGTATTGTAAGAAACTTATTTATGGGTTTGCTGGAATGAATAAAGTGGCTTGATGATTCTAATAAGATTTGGAATAGGTATGCTCTTGGAGAAAGGCTTAGCAGCTGACCTCAAATATGAGAATGGGTTTGGTGATCTCTCAGGCATAATCATAAGTGGTTAGCTTATCTTTTTTGGTATAAAAATCCCAGAGAAGCATATCTGCATGCAGCATACATATTAGTTCACATATATTGTTCACCTTCAACTATTGTCCTTTTGGTTGCATGGAAATTATCTTTATCACATATCTGCAGGTTTTTTTATTTTTATTTTTTATAATGTATGTTGCATGAATTTTATCATTGTCCAGCTTGTCATACATATTAATCCACATTTCAAAATATCACTTGCAAGTTTGAGTGATAATATTGTGAATACTATTGTCCAGCTTGCCAGTTCATGGGATTGCAAAACTAGTCCCCCACCTTGTCTTTTATCATTTGCAATTTGTAGGCCTCGAAATTTAGAAATCCCTTTCTGATTTTTAAAGAAATAAATGTGTGAAAGCTATAGAATATATATATTTTTTTATTTCTAATTACAAATGTCAATTAGAAATGATGGAAATCAGATAACTAAATTAGGAGTTTTCTATAATTAGGAGCATTCTTGTTTCTAATATTTTTATTCTGATTTATTTCCCTTTTCTTATGTGTTAGGCAGGTGACCTCATCCATAAGCCTCCTAGTACGGGTATTCAGCTCCAACTTTGATTGCTTCAAGTCTTCATTTGCAAAAAACCTCTCTGCCAATCGACTCCTTATTTCTGAAAAGAGTTCGGCAACCAAAACGTTTCCTATTTTCTTTGAGCTTCATTATGTTCTNCTGGGCCACGTAAAACTTGAGTCAAAGCGATAATTGAGCTAAGATTCACCCAACAAAACAAATCTGTTCATCTGTTGACCGCTCGACCTGTTGAACCGCGGGTAAAAATCCCGTGATTGCGATTGAATGGCTGAGCCGCTTTTATCGCGGTTGAACAGATCGATATTCAACCGAACGTCTCGGTTTACCACACACTAGGCACGTTTGCCACCCAGTAGATCGATTCATAAGGGTACACTCTAGCGAATCGACAAACCAATTATCGTCGTATCAAAATTAAAATTCAAATACAAAAATGGAATGAAATCCATACAATTTATTAGAACATTAATANCTGGGCCACGTAAAACTTGAGTCAAAGCGATAATTGAGCTAAGATTCACCCAACAAAACAAATCTGTTCATCCGTTGACCGCTCGACCTGTTGAACCGCGGGCAAAAATCCCGTGATTGCGATTGAACGACTGAGCCGCTTTTATCGCGGTTGAAAAGATCGATATTCAACCGAACGTCTCGGTTTACCACACACTAGGCACGTTTGCCACCCAGTAGATCGACTCATAAGGGTACACTCTAGCGAATCGACAAACCAATTATCGTCGTATCAAAATTCAAATTCAAATACAAAAATGGAATGAAATCCATACAATTTATTAGAACATTAATCTATTAACAACTATTTTCAAAACTGATCCCTCCTTTTCTAAAATTATACAAAATATGTTCATATAAATAAGAGACAAAAAAAATGATCAAGAAGAGTCAGGTCATTCGGACTCCTCAGGTTTTCTCCGCATTAACTCTTGGTTAACTTTATTCTGATTTCATTTAACTTTAACTCTCAAGATGAATTCACAAAAGAAAATGTCAAATCCAACACTAATCAACATATTATGTTCCGAGGCAATAAAGAAAAAAAAAAAAAAATAATGCTGAAATCTAAAAATAATTTGGNTCATATAAATAAGAGACAAAAAAAATGATCAAGAAGAGTCAGGTCATTCGGACTCCTCAGGTTTTCTCCGCAGTAACTCTTGGTTAACTTTATTCTGATTTCATTTAACTTTAACTCTCAAGATGAATTCACCAAAGAAAATTCCGGATCCAACACTTATCAACATATTATGTTTCGAGGCAATAAAGAAAAAAAAAAGAAAAAAATAATGCTGAAATCTAAAAATAATTTGACACTATAGTTTATAAACATTATTAAATTATGATAATTATTTAGTTAATTGTTTCCATATTTATAATTTCATGAATAATGATAGAAATAAAATTTCAATTTTGTTAAACCCTATGAATGATAAATTTAATATTTTTTAAAAAATTTTAATAAACCACCCCCATCTAAATAGAAAGAGTGCTATTTTGCATTAAACATTTTTAAAAAATAATAGAGAAAAATTAATTAGTTTAGGATACGAACCTAATATAAATTTCATAATACATTAATCTCAAAATAAATAAACTTACAATTTTGACCTTTATTTTTTCCAATAATAACAACTAAAAACCTTTTAAAATGCCTCTCAATAATGCAAATTGATCCGGAAAATTCATTTCTAAGGAATTCAACATCCGGCTGATAAGAACTAAAAAAAAAACCAATAATATTAATAATAATAATAATACAATAAAGAAAAATTGAAACCATTTTTATTTTATTTTTTAAATTTTCAAAAAGAGATCCCTTCACTCCTATCCCATTCCTCCTCCCCTCCATCTTCTTCTTTTCCGGCGATGTTCGCCGGCCGCCAAGCCGAAGCGGTAAGAAGCGATAAATCCTTCCATCCCAATTTCAATCTCCCTCCATCCTCCATCAACGTGTACCCCTTCCACGGCACCATTCCTAAAAGCAAGCTCGCCTGAGCCGCCGGACTTCCGGCGAGAGAAACTGGACAGAAGCCTACTCGCCGGAGCTCATCCCCCCACCTTTCTACCTTCACCTCCCCAGTCCTCTTCGGCCCTCCAACCGCCACAATATTTTTTATCTCCCCACCCAAAACCCCTCTCTCCACTTCCCATCTCTCTTCCCCACCACCTCCTCCATCCCCAATCGCATCAAACAGAGCAGAATAGTAATGCAGGGCTTCGACAAACCTGCCGAGGAATCCTCCGCCGCTGCTATGGCCGAGATCCTGTTCGACGACGGTGACNAACCGCCACAATATTTTTTATCTCCCCACCCAAAACCCCTCTCTCCACTTCCCATCTCTCTTCCCCACCACCCCCTCCATCCCCAATCGCATCGAACAGAGCAGAATAGTAATGCAGGGCTTCGACAAACCTTCCGAGGAATCCTCCGCCGCTGCCATGGCCGAGATCCTGTTCGACGACGGTGAGGAGACGGGGGCGGAGGGAGGATAAGAATTGTGCGGCAGCGATATCTGATCCAGTGACATCGTAGAGGCAATGTTGGGTCCAGTGAACGACAGTAGCTTCTGCGGGGTTACGGTGGCAGAAAGGAGTAAAATCGGTTGCGAGGTCGGCTATCTTGCCTTCGAGGNCTGATCCAGTGACATCGTAGAGGCAATGTTGGGTCCAGTGAACGACAGTAGCTTCTGCGGGGTTACGGTGGCGGAAAGGAGTAAAATCGGTTGCGAGGTCGGCTATCTTGCCCTCGAGCGGGGTGAATTGAAAGGGGAGGTTGAGGGAAGCGGCGAAATCGGCTAATCGCCGGCCGGTGGCTTCGAGGAGATCGGAATCAGGGCCAATTCCGGTGATTCGAATTGATTCAATGGGGCGGGGACGAGATGCGAGGATGTGGAAGAGACCCGGCCATTGAAGGCCCTGCATGATGTCGAAATCGACGATGTGGAGACGGGAGAAGAAGTGGATGGATTGGAAGATGGCCTGGTTGGAGGTGAAGTGTGAGAATTTGATGAGAGGGGTGAGGGAGTTGAGGAGGTGGAAGGAACGGGGGATGCGGTGAGTTAGGGTTAGGGTTTTGAGAGGGAAAGGGGAGTATGAAGAGAGGTATGAGGAGAGGATGCGGGCGCGGAGGGCGTCGGAGAAGTAAGCGGCGACGCGTTCGGGGGAGGAGCCGAAGGGGGACGATAGAGAAGTGATTTCGGGGAGGAGGGTGAGGGCGCCGGAGAGATTGTCGACGGCGACTGATTCGGCGCATTGGAGGAGGAGGCTGAGAAGACGGAGGCCTCTTGATTCGATCTCCGGAGAGTCGGTGGCGGGCGGGTCGGTGGAGATGTCGAGGTTGGGGTGTTTGAGTNATATATATATATATATATATATATATATATATATATATATATATATATATATATATATATTTTTCATTATGGCCGTAGTTATAATTGATTTTGGACTGAATTTTTAGTTTTTTATATGAACGTAATAGTAGATGAACAAGAAAATATTTAAGCTGAGGGGGACCAGTGGTGTAGGCATTGAAATCAAATTAAGCTATTGTTGGTTTAGGGTCTTTCAATCTAGGCATTATAAGAACTTGTCAAAACCATTATTAGATATGTGGGTCAAGTAAAACCATACAAAGATAATGAGTTATGTGGGGATTTTTAGATTGAACTTTAGGTAATTTAAATAAAAATATTATGTTGTTTTTAGATTTAGGAGATTAAATGTTTTAATTAGTCAACATATTTAGAAGAATGTGCCACGTGACAAGTGGACCCACACTTCTTAAGAACCTAACTAACCAACTAGTGTATTGCAGTAGATACCACTTGCCACGTGTTAAGTGCTCATTGGACTCCGAACACAAATTTGTGTGAAGTGTTCTGATGCAATATTCACTCATTAGAGTGAAAATGAGCAAAGACAACTTATGAGTTTGGCTGAAATTCAAGTCTAGAAATGGCATGCGGGTTAAACTCGATAAACTAGTTTTAAATAGACTCGTTCGTTAAGAAAACATTAAATATATAATGCACTTAATATATATTAAAATATAAGATTTTGATTATAAATTATTTAATTGGTTAAAAAAATATTTATTTTCTTTTCTCAACTATTATTTTTTAAATAACATTTCTTCTATATGTTCTTATAACAATTGTTTGAAACAAATTTTTTTTTTTTTTTTGTGATTCATAGTGAATCAACTAGCTTTTAAGTCAACTAAAACACATAAAATTAACCTCGTTTAGGCTCTTGCATTGTTGGTCTGAGTGGCGAAAGAATATTGCATCTAGAGATTGATGCAATTTTGTGTGTATTAGCAGCCTTACTCATGTATTAAATTAAATTTTTATCACTAAAACGAGTCTTTTTGCACATATAGTAGGTCCTAATTGAAGTCAAACTACATCAAAATTTCTGAGCGGAGAGGAGAAGAACCGGTTGCGGGGAAGAAAGCAGCGCTGGCAAGGGAACTCTTAACACAAATTTTATTTTCGTAATATTAATTTCTGGGACGTGAAATATGTGAATAATAATGTGTAATAGAAAATGCAGCTTGCCGTGGCATACACGACGTCAACAGCTTGCTCTGGTTATTCCTGTCCTTTTATTATTATTATTATTATTATTATGTTAAATTCAAGAGGCAATTTTCCATAAGATTATAATATTTTTATTATTATTTTTTTTTATAAGAAATGTTATGATATAACCGAGTTTTAAATATCCAGATGCAGTCAAAGGTCTCCCTAGGTGATTAATTATCTGCCCCTTTATAAAATTAATAAGTATGAAAACTCTTGTATTTATAAATACAACCTCTAACTTTTCAAATTTATGAAGAGGCCCCTAAACTCAACTTACGGCCGTGCACATTGAAGAGAAAAAAATATATATATATTTAGAAATGAAACCCAGAAAAACTTTGCAATACTTATAACAAATTATGATGAAATGTAGTAATCTTGTGACAAGCTAATTTAAAATATATTAAAAATCAAGTAGATTATTGATGTAGTTAACGTCAATTAGAAGCACATTTGAATATTTATATTTTTGTCCCAATCCTCCATTGTTTTTCAATTTAATTAACTCAGTTTAAATATTCAGATAATTTGTAATTAGAAAAGACTCCAAACTAAGAGTAATCAAAAAACTATTTTTATTACAAGGAGGTCGACATATAGAATCTTTAATTAGGAAAGGCAACCAAAATTGTCTCTAGTTCTTAGGATGGTGACTTGAGCGATAGAGGATGATATATATCTTATCAATATTATATTTTATATTCAAATTTAAATTTTCCAACCCTTCATAATTTTATAATTCTGATCCTTTAATTTTTACATATAAGCCCACTTAGCCATGCATGAAAAAAGTGTGTTTCCTTTTTTTAAAAGTTAAAGTAGTAATATTCTTATGTGATGAAAGATCTGGATGGTATAAATGTAAAAATTGAATTTCATATGTTGAATGTGAAAATACATAAAATTTAGGCGGTATTAATTTAAAAACCCTTTTCGTCCATGAACTATTCGGTACCATGTACAGCGGCTAGCCATTTGGCAGCTAAAATATGGAGTAATTGAACAGTTATTAGATATTACAGTTGGCTCCAACATTAGATTAGATGTTTTTGTGATAGTTTTTTCTCTGCTGCGGTGCGTTTTCAAAACGATTATTGTGTTTGTTTGAAAAGCACTGTGCGGCGGCTTTTATTAATAAAACACTATGTAATCTTGATAATCTAGGAGGCCCTCGCGTTCGGCGATTTATTCGGTTCGCGGTTACTTGGCTGCCTTCTCTTCTACCCCCTTCAAGCGACGAGACTTTGCTTAGTGTTATTTTTCTTCCCTTGCTCTTCTCCATTCTCCGAGGGATTGCCAACATTTACTTCCTCAGCTCTGCTTCTTCCTTTGGTACCTTCCACCCTTTACCTTCAAAGTTTATTTTGGGTAGCATTTTTGTTGTGGTTTGTGGTATGTGGTCCTCTTGCTCTTTGCGATTTGTTGTTTGCGGCTTTTAGTCTCTTCGCTCTTTGTGTTATGTAATTGGAAGAAAGTGATTTAGAATATTCATGTTTTGTTTTTTCTATAAATTTTTAGATAACTCAATTGTAGTCGCTTCGTTCTTTGTGATTTGTGGTTTAAAGAATGGGATTTGGAAGATCCACGTTTCCTTTTTTCTATGAACTTTAGGATAAATTGGTTTGTTCTCTCGTTGTTGCATGCAATTTGTGGTTGGAAGAAAAGGATTTCGAAGATCCGTATTCGATTATACTGCGAAATTTATATCAGAGAACTGTGACTTTATTAGGTGGTCAGATCAAATTTTGATGATTCCACCTTTGAAAGTAATTACACGTGAAGGGTTTCGTTGCAGCTAATATTATCTCGTTAAATAAATCGTGTATTTTAAATTCAACGTTATAATAATATTAGTTATTATTTAATAATTTTATTTTGTTAGTTTGATTGTTGTGTTGCTCGTTGTTTAGTGGGGTGTAAGTTTTTATCATATAATATTCAAATTGAATATCTATTTTCATGTATGCAATGTGCCAAAAGGACTAATTCTATTATGAACAACACAATAGTACAAGTGCAGAAAAAAATTTTTATCATAAAGAGTTGTAACATAGTTGCTATACAACTACACAAAATAGACACATACAGCTACCCCGCAGTAGTTTCTGACACAATTGTTGCACAATCATTTTTTAATAAGATGCAACTGCCACAAATAGACTCTAAAAAAATATGTTCAACTTTATATATGTATTTTTAGAGTGAAATGCTTTTCTTTATGGCGTGTTTGTTGCAGAGATGTGGTGCTCTACACTTTGTGACATTTTAACAAAAAAAAGTTGTTGTTAGTTGTTAGGTATGGCTCATATACGAGATAAGGAACAGATGCTGGAGGGGAACGAAGCAAGCCTGTGGAGCGGAGCTCGCGAGCGGAAGCTTCTGTCCAATCGGGGGAGTTACAATATATGGGTTGGGGGTGCCGGGACAACGCCCCGGCGGTACGGTACTGGGGTAATTTTGTAATTACATATTGTACTCCAGGGCTATATATATGTGTATTATAACCCTAAGGGGTATCATGTACTCTTTTCTGAAATTTAAAGAAAGTCGTCGCTCTGCTCCCGATGACGTAGGCATCTTTGCGTCGATTTTTTCTTCTGAATTTGTGTCGATTCTTGTTTTTCTTCACCCTAAAATTCTCATCATTAGCTTTTTAAAAAATCGTGGTGGAAAGCTATGTTTTGAAACTTGACATAGCCGTGCAGTAGCAGCCATAAAGTTTTGTTTTTTTTCTAAATGTAATAGCTACTGCAACTTTTGAACAACAGGTTCTTTTGCATTAGCCTTACAATTGTTTTTTCAAATAGTTGTTATTTTCTCGAACATACCATTAATCAATAAAAAAACTAGTGAACATAATAAAATTTATTTGCGTCCATAAAAAATATGCCTGCTTTAATCTTGAAGGTATCCAACAATCCATAAGGGAGGAGTACGGCGAAGGCTAGCCCATGGCCAAGAGGTCGTGAGGCCCATTTGATCGACTGAGCGAAGTCATATGAATTATGCCTACAAGACAAAAAATCGACCAAATCGTGAAACAAACAAAAGATAACCGAAGGATACCAGGACATGTTGTCCGACTAGAAACGAGTCAAAAGGGAATTTGAGCCAACCATTACAACCACTCCGATGTGAGAGCCTACCCTCCGGTAGAGTTAATCCAAGGGAATGTCCATCTTTACTGTATCTCCAACTATCACAGGGACGCTCAGAAGCTCATTGTTAGTCATCATTAATCAACAAATATTAATGGAGTTAACTTAGTCGATCTTGCCATAAAACAGCCAAATGATAAGCTTATAGATGTAAAATAACATAAATACTTTAGTAATAACCTCTTAAAAAGGTAGAGGTAAAAATGTAATACACCATTGTATGTTTTGTACCATCTCCTTGATAAATAAAAGAATTATTTTAAAAATAAGACACACATAATGCAGTTGATTACTATTCTCTCTCTTTGTCCATTCTTATCTCTCCTTACCTATACTATATTTTTTTTAGTGTGATTCAAAAACAAATTAACCTTCAATATTTGTATTTTAATATTTAATCCTCATCTTCCATTTGCATTCCATTTTCTAATGACTTATTTCTTATGAAATTAGATTACATACATGCTTGCATGCTACTTTCCTTCTTTTCATATATGTTGCTTGTGATTTTAATTTTTCATTCTATATTTATTTATTTATTTTTACATAATTTTTTATAATTTATTTCTTAATTTTTTTATGCTTCATTGATTTTTTTATATTAATGTTAAAAGGCATATTTAAGAGCTCGTTTGGAGCTGTTTATATGTGCGGGGGCATTTTTGAAAACGCCGATGTACCATTTGAATCGTGTGTTTTTTCTGCTTATCCGAAAACACAATTTCACTTTTACACTAAACGTTGGTAGTGGATCGACCCCCGGGTCGCGTTTCATGATAAGTTGTTTATCTTGAAACACATAAACTGGCCCAAATGCACCCTAAATGATTTTTCTTTTAATCTTGAGATGTATCTAAAATCATTTTCTATATATACGAGGACCATGTTCTAAAGATTGAAAAAAAAGTATTTTGGTGTGACATGAAGAAAGATCTGAGTGGTATAAATCTAAAAAAGGTAAACATAAGGTGTTATAAATCTAAATACATAAGAATTAGGTGGTATTTATGTAAATGTCCAGAAATTTATATGAGAAACGTAGCTTTCAAGCACTTGCAATATATTGCTGGCTTCTTCTGCATTTGGCATCATCTTCACATTCCACCACTTTACCCGATTAATATATTGAGAAATTTACATACACATCACATAATTTTTATGCATTTACATATCTAACACTTAATAGTTTATTATTCACGTTTGTAACAGTTGGTATTAAACATTTTCATATAAAAAAGGTGTATTTAGATGTTATTTATAAATATAAGAAAATTTAGATGTTGAATATATACATACATAAGAATTGTGTGGTATGTATGTAAACGTGAATCATATTATTTACAATGATATTGACATTATGGTTCTATCCTATGGTGGGACAATACCAAATTATTGAGCCATGCGCTGTCAAATAATTTATTTTTATTTTTTAAATCTTGCAATAGTAAATTATATTTATAAATTTAACCATAAATTTCAGCAGCTAAATTTAAAAATTGTCGGTGCATTTCATAATCTAGAGTTTTATTGATTTTAATAAAATTTTCAAAAAAAAAAAATTATGGAGATTAGTTTTTTTTAGTCGTCTTAGATGGTTTGGTCACATTAAACGTCGACAATCTAATGATCCGATTAGGAGATTAGATGTTTTAGATTCGACTTGTGTTAAGAAAGACAGAGGTAGACCTAAGAAGACTCGGGCTTATTGTATTAAAAATGATCTTTATTTACTAGAACTAAATGAAAATAAGACACTAAATAGGACGCAATAGAAAAAAAATATTCATGTAGCCGACCCCACGTAGTGGGATTAAGGCTTTGTTGAATGTGACACTAATAAATTTACTCCATCTTATGCATACATAAGATAGAGTGTATGTAAGAGATAAAATAGATAAAAATTGATTGGTATATATGTAAATCATCTAAAAATAAAAATGAGAATTAAAAGAGGAGAGAGAATGAGTATTTATGTAATAGGAATTTGAGTAGAATGCCAACTAAGCCTAAATTCCTTTTTCATGCTAATATTAATCCATTTACCCACCCTCATAAAGATGACATTAATTTGTTTACATATTGTTTAATATTATAAATTAACCCCTTAAATTAATCTTAATTATGAATAACCTCTTAGTCTATGACCGCTTAATCTAATAATTATTGGCACAATTTAATATCGTGTGGTACAAACATATATTGTTCATGCAATAGAACAAAAACTTTGGATCTTATCATAAAATTCAGGATGCTCGAGACAACCGGTTATGATATTTTAATTCATCCACTCCTATATATATTTTGACCACACTCATGCTTTAATTATATATATATGTAAAAAATATTATATATGGAAGAAATGGTATTTAATTATTTATTTGTTGTATATCTTTACCAAATTGAAATGTTAAAAATAAGTCCAATCATGCAAATAATAAAATTTTAACGCTGTCACCGGCCATCAAAATAATGTAAAGTAAAAAAAAGGAGAAATAGTTTTCAAATCAATTGAAAAAGATTACAGAGTTGGATAGGTGTAATTTAGACGTCTGAAATTACAAATACACCGCCAAATGGCATGCAATTAACTAATCGTTAATTAATTAGTTAATTGATAATNTAACGCTGTCACCGGCCATCAAAATAATGTAAAGTAAAAAAAAGGAGAAATAGTTTTCAAATCAATTGAAAATGATTACAGAGTTGGATAGGTGTAATTTAGACGTCTGAAATTACAAGTACACCGCCAAATGGCATGCAATTAACTAATGGTTAATTAATTAATTAATAGATAANAAAAGATAACAGAGTTGGATAGGTGTAATTTAGACGTCTGAAATTACAAATACACCGCCAAATGGCATGCAACTAACTAATCGTTAATTAATTAATTAATTGATAATTTTCATTATAATTTATAAGTTAATGTTCTCTTGTTGCCTACTGTCATATTTGGATTAAAGCTAATTATTTATCACTAATCTGTCTCTATAATTACAGCTCTATAGTTTTTTCTATAAATATGTTTTTATTTATATTATTAAATCTTCTTTTATACAAAACTAGTCATTAAACCTAGATTATATTCGTTCATTAATCACACCATTCAAGATATAGAACATAAATAAGAAATGAGAGGGAAAACATTCTCAAGTTTATAATATTTGTGATATTTCCATAGAAAAAAGCTTACTGTACATGTTTAATATAGTTAGAGTAAATAGAAGTTAAAACGTGGAATGGTAGTATTGTCCTTGAAATTTTCATTGGGCAATCATTTTACTCGTTCCCAGGTTGGTGAGTCATTCGTCAACTTATTCGTCTGATGCCTGCTGCAAAACTCTGCCCTCATCAAATTGATTCATTGATACGTGTCCATCCAGAACTGCCGGATCCGGTTTAATTCACTTTGATCTTCTACTACTAAATAATAAAAAAATATATAAAATGAACTATTTTATTTTTTTGTTCTCTTATTTAACTTCAAGCATACTGCTATATTTATATTACCGTAGTAATTAAATCATGTGTATAAAATTTTGGGCTTTTTGAGGTTTGCTTGATCTTGAGTAGGTTAGTGGGCTTTTTTGTTCTATAATTGGGCTATCGAATCGGTCCGTAATTAATGGGATTAAACTTCTTCATATAATCTGGATATGGACCTAGAGATCCACTAATATGGAATAGTGCTGTACTAAATTTATTTGCATCTGCGCTCCGGACAGATGAACGTGCGGGGAAGGGAACCAAAATGCGGCGAGTCGCCTTCGCCATCGCCGGTGCCGCCGAAGTGCGATGCGGTGCACCGCGCTCTCATCGAATGCCACCATCGCGTTCGCAATGATCTGCAGCGCTCGATCGCGTGCCGTCATCTGAACAGTTCCCTTGCCGAGTGCCTCTTGTCGACTTTCTGCCCTGAGGAAGCTGAGGCGGTTCGATCGCTGTGCTCGAGTGCGGGAACTGCCCTCAAGCGATCTCAGTGCCGGGATGCCCAGCTTTCCCTCTCCGTCTGCCTCGCTTCTCACCAGGAGTCGGATTAAGAAAAAACCTAACTCTAACCCTTTTGCTACCGCGCTGAGAAAAGGCTTCGTCACGGTATGAATTCATTTTGATTGATTGTTTATTTTCTGGATTTTGCGTGGAGCTGCCTTTTTGGTTCGTTGATATAATGCTTTACGATGTTATGTTCATAGTAGATCGGTTTGATGATATTTCAGATTGACGAATTTATTGATAGCATTTGAGCTTTATTTTAATGGCACCAAGATACTAGTCTTAGGCAGGTCCTGATCAAATCTAAAGACATATAGGNGAATTCATTTTGATTGATTGTTTATTTTCTGGATTTTGCGTGGAGCTGCCTTTTTGGTTCGTTGATATAATGATTTGTGATGTTATGTTCATAGTAGATGTTAGATGGTTGGTTTGATGATACTTCAGATTGACGAATTTATAGATAGCATTTGAGCTTTATTTTAATGGCACCAAGATGCTAGTCTTAGGCAGGTCCTGATCAAATCTAAAGACATGTAGATATTGATTTTTCTACTCGTGAAGTTGAATTGTTGAGGCCAAAATTTGAATAATGAATGAAAAGTCATATGTAAAACAATTGACAGGACAAAGATTTTACGCATTTCAGAAATCTGTCCCTATTTCTACGATCTCATTGATTAAATTATATTTATTATGTTACAATTACAAGAGATGACGCCCTTTAAGCAGAAGGCCAGAAGAATTATAATCATTAGAAGATCGGACTCGTTAAACTTTCTACGCAAATGACTACAAAGAAACGAGTTATTTTCTATGTAGCATAACATGATGGTAATTACACAAGGGTCTGACACACCCCTCTCTCATTTTCCCTCTCTTTCAACTTTTGAATTTTTTGTGCTGTATTGTAAGAGACTTATTTATGGGTTTGCTGGAATGAATTAAGTGGATTGATGATTCTTATAAGATTTGGAATAGGCATGCTCTTGGAGAAAGGCTTAGCGGCTGACCTCAAATATGAGAATGGGTTTGGTGATCTCTCAGGCATAATCATAAGTGGTTAGCTTATATTTTTTGGTATAAAAATCCCAGAGAAGCATATCTGCATGCAGCATACATATTAGTCCACATATATTGTTCACTTTCAACGTTGGAATGATAAATGGCAGTACTATTGTCCTTTTGGTTATATGGAAATTATCTTTATCACATATCTGCAGGGTTTTTTTTTTTAATATATGTTGCATGAATTTTATCATTGTCCAGCTTGTCATACATATTAATCCACATTTCAAAATATCACTTGCAAGTTTGAGTGATAATATTGTGAATACTATTGTCCAGCTTGCCAGTCCATGGGATTGCAAAACTAGTCACCCACCTTGTCATTTATCATTTGCAATTTGTAGGCCTCGAGATTTAGAAATCCCTTTCAGATTTTTAAAGAATAAATGTGTGAAAGCTATAGAATATATATATATATTTTTATTGCTAATTACAAATGCCTATCAGGAAGGACGGAAATCAGACAACTAAATGAGGAGTTTTCTATAATTAGGAGCATCCTTATTTCTAATATTTTTATTCTGATTTATTTCCCTTTTCTTATGTGTTAGGCAGGTGACCTCATCCATAAGCCTCCTAGTTCGGGTATTCAGCTCCAACTTTGATTGCTTCATGTCTTCATTTGCAAAAGACCTCTCTGCCAATCGACTCCTTATTTCTGAAAGAGTTCGGCAACCAAACGTTTCCTATTTTCTTTGAGCTATATTATGTTCTTGAGTAATGCTGCTTTGTTTAAACTTTCATAACCAAACCTCTTGGATTTGGGATCCTCTTCAGTCCACAAAGAGTAATTTTCCTCCAACTCCTTCAACTTCTTAAGCAAATCCTCATTCGTTGCATGCCCTTGAAGCTTAGAGTTGATTAGCTCATCGTTCCAAGAGGTCTTAGATCCTCTTCTTCGCAAACCAACGTTCCTGTGAAGGTCAAAAGGTTCATAAAACCAATTACCATTGAATGTCTCATTGATTGGAGTGAGATCCAAGGAGCACCCTTGAGACGTCCTATCCAGATTCCCTCCGGACGAGTTCTCATAGATGTCTTCAATGGGAGCATTTATTCGAGAGTTGCATTCCCGATGGCCAGAAAAGGATTTTCCCTCACTGTTGTTTTCCAAGTATTTCTGTTGGAATGCAGGCTTGAGATCATCACTTATCCATTCCCTGCTTGGGAGTTCATAATGCTTATCTCTGATATCCCTAAATGAGTATGATCGACGATTGTCTATGCTATAGTTAGGTGATGTTGGTGCTGTGCACGAAGCTCTCGGTGGCCTTCCTAAAATAGAACTTTTATTATTTTCATCTACGGTGCCATCTTCCCCACTTTTAGAAACACATTTTTTGAAACATCTTTTGCTTTGCTAATCCTATGTTCTCCATCAATATAAAAGTCGAGAACTTTCTTTTGAGAAGAAATTCGAGATGAGCAAGTTGTTCAATATCTTAGAGGAATTGGAGAACTGCAAGCCGATGTAGGGTCTGAAGAATTTTGACGAACACCAAAGGAACTGGCAGAACTTCGTTCCTCAATAGCATTCAACCGAAGATTCTCTTTTTCAACTGCTCCATATCTATCTGGAATAAGTGAGCCATCGCTGCGAAGAGGATATCGGTCAACATTTTGATCATTATTACAGCAGGAAATCATTCTGCTCTGATCACTCAAAGAACTAAAACTTCCCTCCTTTAAATGGCTTCAAATAGCTTTAGATGTGAGAGACAAGCTCCTTCGCCAATGTGGATTAGAAGATCTCTCTTCCTTGAAATTTTGATTTAGAGGCTTGAGAACAGAGTCTTCCGGAGTTTCAAAAACGTTACAGTTACTCTCGTGTGTGGAAGTTTCATCTTTGATCTCCTCAGCCACCCCTGAACTGATCTTCTTCCTGCTCTTGTTCGATTCTGAAGGAGCAAAGATGTCGTTTCCACCACTAGATGAAGATCTGTAAGAAAAGTTAGCTATAGATATTGATTTTTCTACTTTAAAATTTTTTTTATTCATATTAAAAACTTTTATGACGCTCAGTAATGGAGAAAAAGACTGATGTAGCAGACTACGTTTAGTAGGATAAATATTTGTTCTTGATGTTATTGCGGGTTTAAGAATACTTTGAAGGTACAAGGTACGTGTGGTAGATACTAGATAGAGTTCCTTTCATGCCTTAGCTGGCTGTTTCACGTGGAATAAAAAAATCATTTAAGTGCCAGAAATTCAATGTATGCCAACCTTATAAGCCATCTACTGAGTTCTATGATTGGCTGATGGACATCACGAGGAAAACATTTTGATGGGGTTTTTTTTTTTTTCTTTTATGATTTTAGATATGTAAATTTTATATTAGTTTGAAGGAGGTTAAATTATTTTTAAGAAAATAATTGAAAATAAAGTCACAATAATTGTGAAGGTAAATGACAAAATCATCCTTTATAAAGCATTTATTTTGCAAGTGCTTAATAATGTAAGAGGTGCTGTTCAATTTTAATCACTATAAACTTTTATATTTTTTTTAATTCGATTTTGAATTGTCAATATAAAAGATTAAGTTAATATAATTTTGAATTTGGCAGTGTTGAAAAATTATTTGAGCTTGAGCAAGCTCAGGTTTGACTTTTATTCTGCTTGTTCAAAATGGCTCTCATTGGCTCGTTCGAAATTAGCAAATTAATCTCAGTGCTCTTTATATTTACACAACTAAAATTAATATTTTTCTTATCAGGTCCATGCAAACACTAATTCATATAAATAGTGAACGTATCATTCTTTTTTTAATGTTCGTTAAATGATTAAAAAATATATATATTTTATTTGTTTCATTAAAATTCATTTATTATTATGGTTAAAAATAATTTTGATTTAAATATATGACTNTCTATGCAAACACTAATTCATATAAATAGTGAACGTATCATTCTTTTTTTAATGTTCGTTAAATGATTAAAATATATATATTTTTTATTTTTTTCATTAAAATTCATTTATTATTATGGATAAAAATAATTTTAATTTAAATATATGACGCGTTAAATATACTATAGATGCTATACTTTAAAACCCGTTTTTTAAATTCAATCAACTTCTTCGAAACCTTATATATTTAGGCTACTGAGAGGTCCTCTAAGTTCATGAAAACAACTTACTACCAATAATAAATTTTAAATAAAATTTATCTCAAAATTATTGAATTTTATTTGAGGTAAGGCAACATATAAATAATTAATATTACATTAATTGCTATAAAGACAAAGAATGACGCTAAGACTTTGCCAAGCCAAAATAAGTCATTGTTGGAGGTAAAAATACTTCAATCGGTCGTCTCGCATCAGTCGATAAATTAAGCTCTCTCCTCTGACCACCTTACGGCAATCGGTAGGCTAGATCTCTCCTCTAGTCAACTTACGACAGTTGACCGGTCAATTCTCTAAACTTACCGATTAATTCCATAATCAAACAACTAAATGCATAAAACATAAGATATAAAATATTCTATATACACCATCTAATCTCTTAGCAGGCGTGTGTAAAATTTATTTACGATAGATGCAAACTATATAATAAATAGATAACATGATAAGAAGAGAGTCGCAGAACCAATGCAAGGAAAATTGTAATTTAAGAATTTGCATGAATCTTGAAGCTATCGAATGGGTAGAGTTAAGACATGACTGAAAATATATTTGAACACCCAACCTGAGTTCAACCGATTAGTTCCACCTTCTTAGGGCTAGGATCGGCTGTGCCAGAGGGGATTTGAACACCCAACCTGAGAGGTCTTTCACTGAGGTTATCATCCAATATGCCGAGNGAAAATATATTTGAACACCCAACCTGAGTTCAACCGATTAGTTCCACCTTCTTAGGGCTAGGACCGGCTGTGCCAGAGGGGATTTGAACACCTGACCTGAGGGGTCTTTCACTGAGGTTGCCATCCAACATGCCGAGGTACATGAATATTAATCTGTTCGTTTGTTTATAAGATTGTAAATCAATGAAAATTAAAAGAATCAAGCAATAAACATTGTATCTGAACTTGAAGCTTAACAGGGTTAATACCATAAATATACAATTTCTTGAGATAGTAAGTGAAATCACAAAAAATTTGGCTTCGTGTCCTGTAGCCGTTCCTATACCCGCACGCGGCGACCACGATGCTGCACCGGCAGCACAGCAGTTGCTCCCACGGCCACACTGACGGCTACACCGCACATTTCATAATTACAAGTGGAAGCCGGCTCTCGACCAAAAACTTCGAAAATCTGTCAATCCCATAGATCGCCGGAGTTCAATCCGATATTGACGGCGGAAGAATGACGAAGAAAGCTGTGCTGATTGGCTGCANTAAATCAATGAAAATTAAAAGAATCAAGCAATAAACATTGTATCTGAACTTGAAGCTTAACAGGGCTAAAACCATAAATATACAATTTCTTGAGATANGCCATCTACTGAGTTCTATGATTGGCTGATGGACATCACGAGGAAAACATTTTCATGGGCGGTTTTTTTTTTCTTTTATGATTTTAGATATGTAAATTTTATATTAGTTTGAATGAGGTTAAATTATTTTTAAGAAAATAATTGAAAATAAAGTCACAATAATTGTGAAGGTAAATAACAAAATCATCCTTTATAAAGCATTTATTTTGCAAGTGCTTAATAATGTAAGGGGTGCTGTTCAATTTTAATCACTATAAACTTTTATAATTTTTTTTTAATTCGATTTTGAATTGTCAATATAAAAGATAAAGTTAAANGCCATCTACTGAGTTCTATGATTGGCTGATGGACATCACGAGGAAAACATTTTCATGGGCGGTTTTTTTTTTTCTTTTATGATTTTAGATATGTAAATTCTATATTAGTTTAAATGAGGTTAAATTATTTTTAAGAAAATAATTGAAAATAAAGTCACAATAATTGTGAAGGTAAATGACAAAATCATCCTTTATAAAGCATTTATTTTGCAAGTGCTTAATAATGTAAGGGGTGCTGTTCAATTTTAATCACTATAAACTTTTATAATTTTTTTTTTAATTCGATTTTGAATTGCCAATATAAAAGATAAAGTTAATATAATTTTGAATTTGGCAGTGTTGAAAAATTATTTGAGCTTGAGCAAGCTCAGGTTTGACTTTTATTTTGCTTGTTCAAAATGGCTCTTGTTGACTCGTTCGAAATTAATTCTTTTAAAACTAGCTCTTGTTCGAAATTGTTCTCGAATGCTTGTTTTATATTTCAAAGTAATAAAAAAAAAATTTGTGTTCGGCTAACTCAAATAAGAGCTCTTTAAATAGCTAAAGTGAATAATGAGTTTTTTTTTTACATCCCTATATTATTGATTCTTTTTAGAAGANCGAAATTAATTCTTTTAAAACTAGCTCTTGTTCGAAATTGTTCTCGAATGCTTGTTTTATATTTCAAAGTAAAAAAAAAAAATTGTGTTTGGTTCCCTTCTTTAACGAATAACTCAAATAAGAGCTTTTTAAATAGCTAAAGTGAATAATGAGTTTTTTTTTTACATCCCTATATTATTGATTCTTTTTAGAAGAAAAAAAAGATTATTTTTTGAATCAAATTAGCAAATTAATCTCAGTGATCTTTATATTTGCTCCACTAAAATTAATATTTTTCTTATCAAGTCTATGCAAACACTAATTCATATAAATAGTGAACGTATCATTCTTTTTTTAATGTTCGTTAAATGATTAAAAAATATATATATTTTATTTGTTTCATTAAAATTCATTTATTATTATGGTTAAAAATAATTTTGATTTAAATATATGACTCGTTAAATATACTATAGATGCTATACTTTAAAACCCGTTTTTTAAATTCAATCAACTTCTTCGAAACCTTATATATTTAGGCTACTGAGAGGTCCTCTAAGTTCATGAAAACAACTTACTACCAATAATAAATTTTAAATAAAATTTATCTCAAAATTATTGAATTTTATTTGAGGTAAGGCAACATATAAGTAATTAATATTACATTAATTGCTATAAAGACAAAGAATGACGCTAAGACTTTGCAAAGCCAAAATAAGTCATTGTTGGAGGTAAAAATACTTCAATCGGCCGTCTCGCGTCAGTCAATAAATTAAACTCTCTCCTCTGACCACCTTACGACAATCGGTAGGCTAGATCTCTCCTCTAGTCAACTTACATCAGTTGACCGGTCAATTTTCTAAACTTACCGATTAATTCTATAATCAAACAACCAAATGCATAAAACATAAGATATAAAATATTCTATATACACCATCTAATCTCTTAGCAGGCGTGTGTAAAATTTATTCACCATAGATGCAAACTATATAATAAATAGATAACATGATAAGAAGAGAGTCGCAAAACCAATGCAAGGAAAATTGTAATTTAAGAATTTGCATGAACCTCGAAGCTATCGAACGGGTAGAGTTAAGACATGACTGAAAATATATTTGAACACCCAACCTGAGTTCAACCGATTAGTTCCACCTTCTTAGGGCTAGGACCGGCTGTGTCAGAGAAAATTTGAACACCCTGAGGGGTCTTTCACTGAGGTTGCCATCCAACATGCCGATGTACGTGAATATTAATCTGTTCGTTTGTTTATAAGATTATAAATCAATGAAAATTAAAAGAATCAAGCAATAAACATTCTATCTGAACTTGAAGCTTAACAGGGTTAAAACCATAAATATACAATTTCTTGAGATAGTAAGTGAAATCACAAATATGTTGGCTTCGTGTCATGTAGCCGTTCCTATACCCGCACGCGGCGACCACGATGCTGCACCGGCAGCACAGCAGTTGCTCCCACGGCCACACTGACGGCTACACCGCACATTTCATAATTACAAGTGGAAGCCGGCTCTCGACCAAAAACTTCGAAAATCTGTCAATCCCATAGATCGCCGGAGTTCAAGCCGATATTGACGGCGGAAGAATGACGAAGAAAGCTGTGCTGATCGGCTGCAACTATCCGGGAACCAAGGCGGAGCTGAAAGGTTGCGTGAACGACGTGCGACGAGTCCATCGATGCCTGGTAGATCGCTACGGCTTCAAGGAGAGTGACATCAAGATACTGATCGACACTGACACCGCCTACACCCAACCCACCGGAGCAAACATCCGGCGAGCCATCACCAACCTTGTTCACTCCGCGGAACCCGGCGATTACCTCTTTGTTCACTACAGCGGACACGGAACACGATTACCGGCTGAGACTGGAGAAGATGACGATACCGGTTATGACGAGTGTATCGTTCCCTGTGATATGAATCTCATTACTGGTCCTCTTCTCCCCTTTG
>JXCR01145287.1:174575-222500 GCA_002079205.1 Phalaenopsis hybrid cultivar | reverse complement strand
CCCATCTTAACAATCTTCCACTAAATGAACCATGCCAAAACTTCTACCTCCCTCTACAATAAACAACAACAACAACAAACAAACCATTCCCTTTCTACCCCAATAATACTCATTTTAGACACTACTTAAGCCAAAAATAATATTAACAAACCAATTTATAATGCACTATCACAATCACACTAAACCTATCACTTCTCTCTACCTCCACTCAAAATCTTATTGGGTCAAGTGAATTTTTCAAGTAAATATAACTTTGACGGCTCTATTGACATTTACAAAGAAGCTTAATTGCTGGCTAAAGGTTCACGAATGATTAGGACTTGACTATCATGACATTTTCGACCCATTTGTCAAGCATGCATCATTACAGTTGGTTCTCAACTTGACTGTTAGTTAGTGATAATCTCTTCATCAACTTGATATTAATAATGTTGTGAAAAACAACGACAATAAAACGAAAAATGGAACGAGAAAAATTGTACGTAGAAAAAACACCAGAGCGACATACAAATTTACGTGGTTCAGCAAATTTTCCTACATCCACGGAGCAGCAGAGGATTTTACAACTTTGAAGAATTACACCGTCGAGCGCCTCGACGTTTACAAGAAAATCTCTATTTTCTTCTTTCCCTTCCTCTTTCTCTCTCTTCCTCTCTTTCTCTTAGCTCTCAAGATGACTTGACTTGGTCTTGCTTAACTTGCATTTTCTTTAAACCAAAAAAGACTATTTATAGAAATCATGAGAGCGGTATGTGAGCGGTAGGTGGGTGTTGTACGTGAGTGGTAGGTGAGATAATTAAGAAGCTAATTAAATTCGGTGGACCGGATCTCCACATTACCCAACAATTCTCCCATTTGGAGACTGAGACACTAAATGCATCACCTACTATTTGCATCATCTACTAGCTGTACCGACCTTTTCCTCAAACATGATATCCTCAACCTCTGCAACTCAAAGCCTCTGTCTTTATATCAGAGGACCAGCTGAAGTCGAGCACAACTTCAGTTTCTCACGAGTAACAACCTTAGTTGACATATCACTCTCCACGTAGCCTCGTACCACCAGCTCTTTCCTGGGTTACCCTTGTATCTGCTTACAACTATCATTGCATGAGTAATATCCTGCCCTTGCTGAAAGCTCTGTTTAACAAGTCCAATATTGTACCTCTTATTGCCACCAAGCGCAGTCTTCACCCAGTACACCCACTTATTGTGCAATGTCTTCTTTCTTTGTGGAAGTTCTGTCAGCTCCCAAGTTCAATTCCCTGACAGGGAATCTGTTTTATCCTTCTTGGTCAGCTCCCACTTGCTCGAATTCTCATCTTACAAGATTTCTTCATAACTTTGTAGTTCTCCACCATTTGTCTGTACAAAGTTCAGTTTTCCTGCCTTTGGTGCTCTGCCACTTTTCAGGGAATGAACATTCTTTTGCTTCCCCATAATGCACCTCTGACTCATGTGTCTACGCCTGAGTAAACATGTAGTCATATATAATGTGTTAGTTTTTTACCCTGAGCCAGTACTAATGCTTCTTTGGTAACCTTCCAGGTGCTATCTGAGAACACTACCGAATGATCACCCTTATTGAGTTGCCCAACAGAGATGAGATTTTTCTTCAACTCAGGAACGTGTCTGATCTTTTGCAATGTCCATTTGCTCTCATTAGAGAGTGCAATATCAACGTCTCGCATCCCTATCACGTTCAGAGTTTTTCCATCAGTCAGATGTACCTTTCCAAAGTTATCTGCAATATAATTTCGTATTAACTCCCGACGAGAATATGTATGGAAGGAAGCCCCTGAATCCAGTATCCAGTCATCAACAGAACTGTGAACTGTCAGCAATAATGCATCATGTATTTCTTCAGTTACAACATTAATGCCATCATTCTCCTTCTTAGGATTCCAGCAGTTTCTTTTTATGTGGCCAGTCTTGCCACAATTTCAGTAGGTTGTCTGCTGACCTGACTTTGATTTTGATCTTCCACGGTTTGAGCTTCTGTCTTGTGATCTCCCTCTGGAATCAACATTCAACACCGAACTTGAACACGAGGTATCGCCAAAATCCTTTCTGCGCACCTCCTCAGCCAAAATCAAATCACAAATATCATCATATTTCAACTTAGATCTACCTGCAGAACTGTTAACTGTCATTCTCATAACTTCTCAGCTATTTGACAATGAAACCAACAATATCAGCGCACACATCTTATCTTCAAAATCAATTTCAACAGATGATAATTGATTTATGATAGTATTGAAATCATTTAGGTGTTGAGCAACAAACACACCTTCCGTCATCTTCAAGTTGAATAACTTTTTCATTAGATGCACATTGTTATTCGCCGATACCTTTTCATATATACTTGATAAAGCCATAATGAGATCTGCAGTCGTCCTCTCCTTGATGAAGTTGTGGGCAATTGATCTCGACAGGGTTAATCGTATAACCCTCAGAACCTGTCGATCTAACAGATTCCATTCCGCTTCGTCCATCTTTTCTTGTCATTTTCCCAGTAACGGAAGATGAAGTTTCTTCTCATAAAGGTAGTCATTTATCTGCATCATTCAGTAAGCAAAATCTGTGTCATTGAACTTCTTGATCCCCAATTTATCACTTCGTCTCCACCCATCATTCTTTCTTAGATTCAAACCCAAGGCTCTGATACCAGTTGTTTTGAAAAAACTACGATAATAAAGCGAAAAATGGAACGAGAAAAATTGCACATAAAAAAAACACCATAGCGACACAGATTTACGTAGTTCGACAAATTTGCCTATATCCACGTAGCTGCAGAGGACTTTACTACTTTGAGGAATTACACCATCGAGCGCCTCGACGTTTAAAAGAAAATCTTTATTTTCTTCTCTCCCTTCCTCTCTCTCTCTCTCTCTTCCTCTCTTTCTCTTAGCTCTCAAGATGACTTTGTTTGGTCTTGCTTGACTTGCATTTCCTTTAAAACAAAAGAGACAATTTATAGAAACCATGAGAGCGGTAGGTGGGAAGTAGGTGAGCGGTTGGTGAGATGTGATAGGTGAGCGGTAGGTGGGTGTGANATCACTTATCCATTCCCTGCTTGGAAGTTCATAATGCTTATCTCTGATATCTCTAAATGAGTATGATTGACGGTTGTCTGTGCTATATCTAGGTGATGTTGGTGTTGTACACGAAGCTCTCGGTGGTCTTCCTAAAATAAAAATTTTATTATTTTCATCTACGGTGCCATCTTCCCCAATTTTAGAAACACATTTTTTTGAATCATTTTTTGCTTAGTTAATCCTATGTACTCCATCAATATAGAAGTCGAGAACTTTGTTTTGAGAATAAATTCGAGATGAGCAAGTTGTTCTATATCTTAGAGGAATTGGAGAACTGCAAGCTGATGTAGCGTCTGATGAATTTTGATGAACACCAAAGGAACTGGAAGAAGTTCGTTTCTCAATAGCATTCAACCAAAGATTCTCTCTTTCAACTGCTCCATATCTTCTCGAAACAAAGTTATCGACTTCTATATTGATGGAGAATATAGGATTAGCAAAGCAAAAGATGTTTCAAAAAATGTGTTTCTAAAACTGGGGAAGATGACACCGTAGATGAAAATAATAAAAGTTCTATTTTAGGAAGGCCACCGAGAGCTTCGTGCACAGCACCGACATCGCCTAACTATAGCATAGACAATCGTCAATCATACANGGGGAAGATGGCACCGTAGATGAAAATAATAAAAGTTCTATTTTAGGAAGGCCACCGAGAGCTTCGTGCACAACATTGACATCACATAACTATAGCATAGACAATCATCAATCATACTCATTTAGGGATTTCAGAGAGAAATGAGTATGATCGACGATTATCTATGCTATAGTTAGGTGATGTTGGTGTTGTGCACGAAGCTCTCGGTGGCCTTCCTAAAATAAAACTTTTATTAGTTTCATCTACAGTGTCATCTTTCCCAGTTTTAGAAACACATTTTTTGAATAATTTTTTGCTTTGCTAATCCTATGATCTCCATCAATATAGAAGTCGAGAACTTTGTTTTGAGAAGAAATTCGAGATGAGCAAGCAGTTCTATATCTTAGAGGAATTGGAGAACTGCAAGCCAATGTAGAGTCTGAAGAATTTCGACGAACACCAAAGGAAGTGGCAGAACCTCGTTCCTCAATAGCATTCAACCGAAGATTCTCTTTTTCAACTGCTCCATATCTATCTGGAATAAATGAGCCATCGCTGCGAAGAGGATATCGGTCAACATTTTGATCATTATTACAGCAGTAAATCATTCTGCTCTGATCACTCAAAGAACTAAAACTTCCCTCCTNAACATTTTGATCATTATTACAGCAGGAAATCATTCTGCTCTGATCACTCAAAGAACTAAAACTTCCCTCCTTAAATGGCTGCAAATAGCTTCAGATGTGAGAGGCAAGCTCCTTCGCCGATGTGGATTAGAAGATATCTCTTTCTTTAAATTTTGATTTAGAGGCTTGAGAACACAGTCTTCCGGAGTCTCAAAAACGTTACAGATACTCTCGTGTGTGGAAGTTTCATCTTTGATCTCCTCAGCCGCCCCTGAACTGATCTTCTTCCTGCTCTTGTTCGATTCTGAAGGAGCAAAGATGTCGTTTTGCACCACTAGATGAAGATCTGTAAGAAAAGTTAGCTATAGATATTGATTTGTCTACTTTAATTATTTTTTATATTCATATTAAAAACTTTTATGACGCCCAGTAATGGAGAAAAAAANCATCTTTGATCTCCTCAGCCGCCCCTGAACTGATCTTCTTCCTGCTCTTGTTCGATTCTGAAGGAGCAAAGAGTCGTTTCCACCACTAGATGAAGATCTGTAAGAAAAGTTAGCTATAGATATTGATTTTTCTACTTTAATTTTTTTTTTATATTCATATTAAAAACTTTTATGACGCCCAGTAATGGAGAAAAAAAACTGATGTAACAGACTACGTTTTNCCATATCATACCCCTTCTCCACACTGCAAGGCTACTTTCGTGCTCACCATGTATAACTTTCATCTCTATAATACCCATCTTAACAATCTTCCACTAAATGAACCATGCCAAAACTTCTACCTCCCTCTACAATAAACAACAACAACAACAAACAAACCATTCCCTTTCTACCCCAATAATACTCATTTTAGACACTACTTAAGCCAAAAATAATATTAACAAACCAATTTATAATGCACTATCACAATCACACTAAACCTATCACTTCAGCTTCAGTCCACTAATATAACCCAAACAATCAGAAGATTATAACTGGTCCGGGTCTATTTTGGATGATTATGATGATCTTATTTAAAAGAGAACATTGGACTTGTTCTCTCTACCTCCACTCAAAATCTTATTGGGTCAAGTGAATTTTTCAAGTAAATATAACTTTGACGGCTCTATTGACATTTACAAAGAAGCTTAATTGCTGGCTAAAGGTTCACGAATGATTAGGACTTGACTATCATGATATTTTCGACCCATTTGTCAAGCATGCATCATTACAGTTGGTTCTCAGCTTGACTGTTAGTTAGTGATAATCTCTTCATCAACTTGATATCAATAATGTTGTGAAAAACAACGACAATAAAACGAAAAATGGAACGAGAAAAATTGTACGTAGAAAAAACACCAGAGTGACATACAAATTTACGTGGTTCAGCAAATTTTCCTACATCCACGGAGCTGCAGAGGATTTTACAACTTTGAAGAATTACACCGTCGAGCGCCTTGACGTTTACAAGAAAATCTCTATTTTCTTCTTTCCCTTCCTCTTTCTCTCTCTTCATCTCTTTCTCTTAGCTCTCAAGATGACTTGACTTGGTCTTGCTTGACTTGCATTTTCTTTAAACCAAAAGAGACTATTTATAGAAACCATGAG
The DNA here is from genome assembly GCA_002079205.1 of Phalaenopsis hybrid cultivar. Lineage (NCBI taxonomy): Eukaryota > Viridiplantae > Streptophyta > Magnoliopsida > Asparagales > Orchidaceae > Phalaenopsis > Phalaenopsis hybrid cultivar. The sequence goes on along the minus strand of JXCR01145287.1, from coordinate 216,610 downwards.
AGCGGTAGGTGAGAGGTATGTGAGCGGTAGGTGGGTGTTGTAGGTGAGCGGTAGGTGAGATACTTAATTAAGAAGCTAATTAAATTCGGTGGACCGGGTCTCCACATTACCCAACAATTCTCCCACTTGGAGACTGAGACACTAAATGCATCACCTACTATTTGCATCATCTACTAGGTGTACCGACCTTTTCCTTAAACATGATATCCTCAACCTCTGCAACTCAAAGCCCCTGTCTTCATGTCAGAGGACCAGCTGAAGTCGAGCACAACTTCAATTTCTCATGAGTAACAACCTTAGTTGACATATCACTGTCAACGTAGCCTCGTACCACCGAGCTCTTTCCTGAGTTACCCTTGTATCTGCTTACAACTATCATTGCATGAGTAATATCCTGCCCTTGCTGAAAGCTCTTTTTAACAAGTCCAACATTGTACCTCCTATTGCCACCAAGCGCAGTCTTCAACCGGTACACTCACTTATTGTGCAATGTCTTCTTTCTTTGTGGAAGTTCTGCCAGCTCCCAAGTTCAATTCCCTGACAGGGAATCTGTTTCATCCTTCTTGGTCAGCTCCCACTTGCTCGAATTCTCATCTTACAAGATTTCTTCATAACTTTGTAGTTCTCCACCATTTGTCTGTACAAAGTTCAGTTTTCCTGCCTTTGGTGCTCTGCCACTTTTCAGGGAATGAACATTCTTTTGCTTCCCCATAATGCACCTCTGACTCATGTGTCTACGCCTGAGTAAACATGCAGTCATATATAATGTGTCAGTTTTTTACCCTGAGCCAGTACTAATGCTCCTTTGGTAACTTTCCAGGTGCTATCTGAGAACACTACCGAATGACCACCCTCATTGAGTTGCCCAACAGAGATGAGATTTTTCTTCAACTCAGAAACGTGTCTAACATTTTGCAATGTCCATTTGCTCTCATTAGAGAGTGCAATATCAACGTCTCGCATCCCCATCACATTCAGAGTTTTTCCATCAGTCAGATGTACCTTTCCAAAGTTACCTGCAATATAATTTCGTATTAACTCCCGACGAAAATATGTATGGAAGGAAACCCCTGAATCCAGTATCCAGTCATCAATAGAACTGTGAACTGTCAGCAATAATGCATCATGTATTTCTTCAGTTACAACATTAACGCCATCATTCTCCTTCTTCTTAGGATTCCAGCAGTTCCTTTTTATGTGGCCAGTCTTGCCACAATTCCAGTAGGTTGACTGCTGACCTGACTTTGATTTTGATCTTCCATNTTCATAACTTTGCCTTATCAATCTATCTCATAAATCATCTGCGCACATCCACATTTATCGTGTCCTCTCCATTTAAAAACCTCTTTGGCCTGCCTTCCGACCATTCAAAACTTTGTATATTTGGCTACCTCTATTACCTATGTCTTTTCCTGTCAAAACAAATAAACTTGAATCTCACTCCAAACACCTCATCTCATCCTAAAATACTCACTCAAACTTCATATTTTTGCCACGACATTACTACTTATAAAATCTATCTCTNAAGAGAACATTGGACTTGTTCTCTCTACCTCCACTCAAAATCTTATTGGGTCAAGTGAATTTTTCAAGTAAATATAACTTTGACGGCTCTATTGACATTTACAAAGAAGCTTAATTGCTGGCTAAAGGTTCACGAATGATTAGGACTTGACAATCATGACATTTTCGACCCATTTGTCAAGCATGCATCATTACAGTTGGTTCTCAAATTGACTGTTAGTTAATGATAATCTCTTCATCAACTTGATATCAATAATGTTGTGAAAAACAACGACAATAAAACGAAAAATGGAACGAAAAAAATTGTACGTAGAAAAAATACCAGAGCGACATACAAATTTACATGGTTCAACAAATTTTCCTACATCCACGGAGCCGCAGAGGATTTTACAACTTTGAGGAATTACACCGTCGAGCGCCTCGACGTTTACAAGAAAATCTTTATTTTCTTCTCTCCCTTCCTCTTTCTCTCTCATTCTCTCTTTCTCTTAGCTCTCAAGATGACTTGGCTTGGTCTTGCTTGACTTGCATTTTCTATAAACCAAAAGAGACTATTTCTAAAAATCATGAGAGCGGTAATTGAGAGGTATGTGAGCGGTAGGTGGGTGTTGTAGGTGAGCGGTAAGTGAGATACTTAATTAAGAAGCTAATTAAATTCGGTGGACCGGGTCTCCACATTACCCAACAATTCTCCCACTTGGAGACTGAGACACTGAATGCATCACCTACTATTTGCATCATCTGCTAGCTGTACCGACCTTTTCCTCAAACATGATATCCTCAACCTCTGCAACTGAAAGCCCCTGTCTTCATGTTAGAGGACCAGCTGAAGTCGAGCACAACTTCAGTTTCTCACGAGTAACAACCTTAGTTGACATATCACAGTCAACGTAGCCTCGTACCACCAAGCTCTTTCCTGAGTTACCCTTGTATCTACTTACAACTACCATTGCATGAGTAATATTCTGCCCTTGCTGAAAGCTCTTTTCAACAAGTCCAACATTGTACCTCTTATTATCACCAAGCGCAGTCTTCACCCGGTACACTCACTTATTGTGCAATGTCTTCTTTCTTTGTGGAGTTCTGCCAGCTCCCAAGTTCAATTCCCTGACAGGGAATCTGTTTCATCCTTCTTAAGTCAGCTCTCACTTGCTCGAATTTTCATCTTACAAGATTTCTTCATAACTTTGTAGTTCTCCACCATTTGTCTGTACAAAGTCCAGTTTTCCTGTCTTTGGCGCTCTGCCACTTTTCAGTGAATGAATATTCTTTTGCTTCCCCATAATGCACCTCTGACTCATGTGTCTACGCCTGAGTAAACCTGTAGTTATATATAATGTGTCAGTTTTTTACCCTGAGCCAGTACTAAGGTTCCTTTGGTAACTTTCCAGGTGCTATCTGAGAACACTACCGAATGACCACCCTCATTGAGTTGCTCAACAGAGATGAGATTTTTCTTCAACTCAGGAACGTGTCCGACCTTTTGCAATGTCCATTTGCTCTCATTAGAGAGTGCAATATCAACGTCTCACATCCCCATCACGTTCAGAGTTTTTCCATCAGTCAGATGTACCTTCCCAAAGTTACCTGCAATTATCCCAACGGGAATATGTATGGAAGGAAACCCCTGAATCCAGTATCCAATCATCAACAGAACTGTGAACTGTCAGCAATAATGCATCATGCATTTCTTCAGTTACAACATTAACGTCATCATTCTCCTTCTTCTTAGGATTCCAGCAGTTTCTTTTTATGTGGCCAGTCTTGCCACAATTCCAGTAGGTTGCATGCTGACCTGACTTTGATTTTGATCTTCCACGGTTTGAGTTTCTGTCTTGTGATCTCCCTCTGGAATCAACATTTAACACCGAACTTGAACACGAGGTATCGCCAAAATCCTTTCTGCGCACCTCCTCAGCCAAAATCAAATCACAAATATCATCATATTTCAACTTAGATTTACCTGCAGAACTGCTAAATGTCATTCTCATAACTTCTCAGCTATTTGACAATGAAGCCAACAATATCAGCGCACGCATCTTATCATCAAAATCAATTTCAACAGATGACAATTGATTTATGATAGTATTGAAATCATTTAGGTGTTGAGCAACAAACACACCTTCCGTCATCTTCAAGTTGAATAACTTTTTCATTAAATGCACATTGTTATTCGTCGATGCCTTTTCATATATACTTGATAAAACCATCATAAGATCTGCAGTCGTCTTCTCCTTGATGAAGTTGTGAGCAATTGATCTCGACAGGGTTAATCGTATAACCCTTAGAACCTGTCGATCCAACAGATTCCATTCCGCTTCGTCCATCTTTTCTTGTCACTTTCCCAGTAACGGAAGATGAAGTTTCTTCCCATAAAGGTAGTCATTTATCTGCATTATCCGGTAAGCAAAATCTGTGTCATTCAACTTCTTGATCCCCGATTTATCACTTCGTCTTCACCTATCATTCTTTCTTAGATTCAAACCTAAGGCTCTGATACCAGTTGTTTTGAAAAAACAACGATAATAAAGCGAAAAATGGAACGAGAAAAATTGCACGTAAAAAAAACACCATAGCGGCACACAGATTTACGTGGTTCGGCAAATTTGCTTGTATCCACGGAGCAGCAGAGGACTTTACTACTTTGAGGAATTACACCATCGAGCGTCTCGACGTTTAAAAGAAAATCTTTATTTTCTTCTCTCCCTTCCTCTCTCTCTCTCTCTCTTCCTCTCTTTCTCTTAGCTCTCAAGATGACTTTGTTTGGTCTTGCTTGACTTGCATTTCCTTTAAAACAAAAGAGATAATTTATAGAAACCATGAGAGCGGTAGGTGGGAAGTAGGTGAGCGGTTGGTGGGATGTGGTAGGTGAGCGGTAGGTGGGTGTGGNCAACAATATCAGCGCACGCATCTTATCATCAAAATCAATTTCAACAGATGACAATTGATTTATGATAGTATTAAAATCATTTAGGTGTTGAGCAACAAACACGCATTCCGTCATCTTCAAGTTGAATAACTTTTTCATTAGAGGCACATTGTTATTCGCCGATGCCTTTTCATATATACTTGATAAAACCATAATGAGATATGCAGTCGTCCTCTCTTTGATGAAGTTGTGGGCAATTGATCTCGATAGAGTTAATCGTATAACCCTCAGAACCTGTCGATCCAACAAATTACATTTCGCTTCGTCCATCTTTTCTTGTCGCTTTCCCAGTAACGGAAGATGAAGTTTCTTCCCATAAAGGTTGTCATTTATCTGCATCATCCAGTAAGCAAAATCTGTGCCATTGAACTTCTTGATCCCCGATTTATCACTTCGTCTCCACCCATCATTCTTTCTTAGATTCAAACCCAAGGCTCTGATACCAGTTGTTTTGAAAAAACGACGATAATAAAGCGAAAAATGGAACGAGAAAAATTGCACGTAAAAAAAACACCATAACGACACACAGATTTACGTGGTTCGGCAAATTTACCTATATCCACGGAGCTGCAGAAGACTTTACTATTTTGAGGAATTACACCATCGAACGCCTCGACGTTTAAAAGAAAATCTTTATTTTCTTTTCTCCCTTCCTCTCTTTCTCTTAGCTCTCAAGATGACTTTGTTTGGTCTCGCTTAACTTGCATTTCCTTTAAAAAAAAAGAGACAATTTATAGAAACCATGAGAGCGGTAGGTGGGAAGTAGGTGAGCGGTAGGTGGGTGTGGTAGGTGAGCGGTAGGTGAGATACTTAATTAAGAAGCTAATTAAATTCGGTGGACCGGGTCTCCACATCACCCAACAAATAATGCCATCTAATTGTGAGCATCTTTATAGCCAAAACTTTACGGTTATTTACATACTTTGCAAAGCCAGCTTTGTCCTCAAGGAAGCACCTTGTGCCTTGTCACATGTGATGCAACAATTCTTAGTTTCTATTGGCTTTGCCAACTCTCTGGTTAATATATCTAGTGGATACACTTATTTATACTTTCATTCATCTAATGAGATTATTTTCAGAGTTAATAACTTTTTTGTGATTTTTATTATTATTTTTTTTTTCCGAAATGAATATATCCATGACAGAGTTGGCGTAGCTCCATTGGAGCATAAAATTAGAGAGAGTCATCTTAGATAGTTTGGTCAAGTTACATGTCGACCATCCGATAATCTAATTAGCAGAGTAGATGTTTTCAATTCGATTTACGTTAAGAAAGGCTGATTTTGAGCAGAAAGACTTGAGCATATTGTATAAAAAATGATCTTAATTTATTATAATTAAATGAAAATATGACACTAAAAAACATTCATGTAGATAAAAGCTTGTTGTTCTTCTTCTTGTTGCTTTTTTGTTATTCTTTTTACATAATGATTCTCTCTATCAAGTATCCTGTATAGAGAGAGTCGTTTTAGATGGTTTGGTCACGTTCCATGTCGACCATCCGATGATCCAATTAGCAGAACGGATGTTTTAAATTCGATTTATGTTAAGAAAATATGAGATAGAGGTAGAAAGACTTGAGTATATTGTATAAAAAATAAACTTAATTTATTAGAATTATATGAAAATATGACACTAAAAAAGGATTCATGTAGCCAACCCCACTTTGTGGGATAAAGACTTGTTGTTTTTGTTATAATGACTCACAATTAGCAAACTAAGGCAATGACATACTCGTAATTCTATCAAAGCTGTTAAAAAATTATGGAAGCTTCCAATTGGTGAACCGGGTCTACTTGTGGAATACTCATTTGTTGTAAATTATGAGGGAGGCTTGTAGAGAGGTGACTAAGGAAAGAAAATCAGTTTGTTAGAGAAAGAAGAGGATAACTTGTAGAGAGTGAAGAGAGAATCTTGGAGATTTTGTATGAATGTGATTTGAGAAAGAGATCATGACAAGATGAGAGCTCATTTCTCAATGTAAAAGCTATTCTAGGAGACGAACTGCAGGTGTTATTCATTGAACCGCTAATATCCTGGCTACAGGTATTCAACACTTCAGCCAACGGTGACCTGCGGCATTCGTATCTTCGAACTGCAGCTTACAGGAGGTGTTCGGCTGTCTTGGTATTCNAGAATCTTAGAGATTTTGTATGAAGGTGATTTGAGAAAGAGATCATGACAAGATGAGAGCTCATTTCTCAATGTAAAAGCTATTCCAGGAGACGAACTGCAGGTGTTATTCATTGAACCGCTAATATTCTGGCTACAGGTATTCAACACTTCAGCCAACAGTGACCTGCGGCAGTCGTATCTTCGAACTGCAGCTTACAGGAGGTGTTCGGCTGTCCAGCAAGGTGTTCTTCGGTATTCCATTTCTTGGGCCAGTAGGTGCTGAACAACAGTCTAGCTTTTTGGTTCATTAGGTGCTGGGCGGTCCTGTTTCTCGAACTGTTCTTGTTGCTGCTTTTTTGTTATTCTTTTTGCCTAATGATTCTCTATCAAGTATCCTATACGGCTACATTATTTTTTTTAGCTAAGAAGCTATTTTGCACTTGTATGGACTTCTCTTATCTTGGCATCAATACTTAATCTCCTAGCTCGAACTAAGATTATGAATGGTACCCTTGTTGCCACATTAGTTGCTANTAAAATTTGTCAAAATATAATTGCTTTTGTAGTAAGTTGATATCAATAACATGCATTCAAACTATACCAAACAACTAAGCATGTCATTGTGAATACATTCAATTGTCGTATATATTGTCATGGATGAATAAATAACTAAATAAGTATTATTTTCAAGTTTACACTAAAAAATGGTATGCAAAAATCTCAAGTCAATATGTAGTCTGCTCCTGTCGAATTGGCTACTCTCGGTTGACTTTTCCTTTGATAGAGGAAATTTTCCTCCGAGGTCTTTTCCTCCAGACTGAGGACCTTTACCCCTGACGGAGGACCTCTCCCTCCGACGGAGGACTTCACCCCCCGACGGAGGACTTTTCCCTTCTACTGAGAACTTTTTCCTTCGACCGACCATCGGAGCTCGACTTCTCCCCTCAATAGAAAAACCTCAAAATGAACGATCCAGTGGTTGATGAAAGACCTAGCAGAACACACTAAAGCAAAAGACTAAAATATATTTTACCACCCCTTTAAAATAAGGATAATATTGTAATTTATTTTTTGGCTCTGCTATATTCTATAAATAGGACTCTTACATGTAAATGGATTTTTTGACTCCCCCGCTTGTAACCTCTATTTTGATGGAATAAAATGGGTCAACGAGCCCAGAAACACCCCGATTCACCCCCGAGGGGGCAAGTCTGCCTTTCTATATCTTCCTCTCTCTCTCTTTCCCTCCCTCGTTCTTCTTTCCTTGGCCTCGTGCTCTATTCTTTGGGCACGATCTACCAGACATATTTGAATTCAATACCAACATATACACTATCATTTCTTATCATTTTTTACCCCGATAAGATTCTAGAAAGGTCTTAAACAAGTTGAAACTATATATACAATTGTTCTTTCTAAAAGATACTAATCCATAAAAAAAGTACCAATCAAAGTTGATAGCAATGCAAGTATCCTATATTGAATGCTTGCACAAAATCACCTTGTATTCTACCCTTGCTTGCACAAAACTGCAATACCATCATTTAAAGAAAAATAAGTTGCAAATCATTAAAGTTATATTATTTCAAAGGAGGCTAAAATGTACAAATGGTAACATAATACTTGTTAAGAAAGGTTAATAACTTTGATGTCCCCTGTACCTTGTTACAAAATGTGAAATTTATATAATACAATCCAAACATAGATACATGATGAGATAACTCATAATAGGTAATGACAATGATTTTTTTCTTCGATAACTATTTCTGAAACAATCATTTTTTCACAAAAGAATTGCAGTAATGTTTGCACATAATGATGAATGATATGTACCTATAACACTGCCGCACACCCTGAAAGTGAAATTTGATTAAGGATTTAGAGTTAAATATGGTGTTAATTTCACAAAAAGAAAAACATTTAGCTTAATATATACTCTTATGAAATTGAAGTGAGTTGCGAAAGTTGTGATTGTACTTGAGAATTACAAGAATTGTAGGATTCTTAGCTTAATACACACTTATGAAATTGAAATGAGTTGCAAGAGTTGCGATTGTACTTAGAGTTACGAGTTGTAGGATTCAAAGCTTTTGTCAATATTGACCTCCTTTAGACCTCTTGCTCACTTAACTTCTGTGAAAAAAAATCTTTCTCCATCAAATCTGAGTCTATTAATTCCACCTCAATCAATTGCCATCAATGTTTCATTGATCCCATAAGATGTCGGTGAGACCTACAATACTTTATAGCACAACATGTTGGCTCGTAAAGAGAAACATAAAGTTAAGTTGATTGTTGTCGATATGAGAATGCTCAGGTTGATGAGTGACTTTACACTTCGAGATAAAATATGAAACAAGTATATCGGTGAAAGGGTTAAAAAGGCTCTAGTGGCCGACATGATTATAAAGAACCACATTAGATGGTTTGGACACTTTAAACGTCGACCATTTAATGACTATGTTAGGAGAGTATGTTGTGCTATGTATTAAATTAAACAATCGACGACAAATCAAAAAATTAAACGAGAAAATTCAAAAGAATACCCAAATTTATGTGGTTCGGCAAATTGTCTACTTCCACGGAGTTGTAGAGGATTTTATTATTTTAGGAATTTATGCTATCGTTGATCACGTCGACAATTATAAGAAGAACTTCTCACCTCCTCTCTCTCTCTCTCTCTCTCACTTCTCTTTCCTCCTCTCTCTATGAGCCATTGAGGGAGAATTAAAAGTATAAACGGAGAAGAACGAAGCCTTACAATTCTTGTTGTGCTTGGAGTTCGGTCACACCAGAAAAGGAAATCTCGAAACCTGAAACCGGAGAGAATAAGCAGTAATACGAAAGGAGCAGAATTGAGATTTTCTTTTCTTTGATGTCACGCGGGCATCTAGCCTAAGAATTAGCAGAGGAATGAATTTTTGGATTAGCAACTAACTTCCTGCACTTCCTTTTATAATGCATCAATCTTAAAAGCACTTTAGAAGGTCATTAAGGAACTTAGCAAGAAGAGGTGAGAGGGATGCTTCGATTCGCGAAATGGAGGCTGGACCAGTTTTCTCTTTTATTTTTTTATTGGATTGGGCTCCACCTCTTAACAGATTAGATGTTTTAGATTTAACTTATGTTAAGAATGGTAGATGTAGGCCTAAAAGACTTGGGCATTCCTTATAAAAAATGATCTTAATTTATTAGAATTGAATGAAAACTTGACATTCAGTGCCCGTTTGGGGCAGCTTATAGGGTGCGACGGCGTTGTGAAAACGCTGCCTTCTCATTTGAATATCGCAATCGATGTAAATTTTTTTGTGTCGTGGCGTTTTATTATCACGATTTCCTTCATCGCTTCGCAAGCCAGACTCCCCCCCGTCCCGCGTATGAATTTTGCGATTAGGGAAGAATTCCTGTGGTGCCTCTTTCTTCTCACCCTCGCCCTTGGAGAATCGCATATCTCCTCTGCTCCTTCGCCTTGGCTCGCACGCCCTCGCCCTTGGAGAATTGCAGTTCTTCTCTGCGCCTTCGCCTCGCCTCACAGATCTCCCTCGGCTCGCCCTTTCTAGGAGAATTGATCTCCTCTGCTCACCCTTTCAAAGAGACCGTCGCCCAGGAGAAACGCACCTCGCCTCTCTCTCGCTGATCCTACTCTGCTCTTTGCTTCGACTGAGATCGGCGCAAGGTATACCGGATATCCCTCTTCTTCCTTCCCGCGAGCCCTAGCATTTCGATTTTCCTTTCTGATTCGTTTGGTATGTGTTCCTCTGCAATCCTTGGAAAGTTCTTCTTTTATGTTGGGTTTTTTGGGAGTTGGAGATGCAAACAATATATTTTTTTAAACTTTTGGTGTGATATATGAATGAATGGTTTTGGGGTATATCCTAGCTTATATCTGTGACTTGAGGGTTACTCCGATTTTTCTGCATCTTTATTTTGGAGGTGGAGTTCCAAGCAAGCTAATTTTTATCATTTGTGCTGATTTTTTTGGGAGGTGGAGATGCACATAATATATATATTTTTAAATTTTTCTGTGATATATGAGGGTTCCTAAGATCTGTGGCATGAGGGTCCCTCTTCTCTAGCAGTTGTGCATAGATTTATGAAATTTTTTTCATTAGTTTACACGGGAATGTTTACATTATGAAGGTCCAAGCAAGATATTTGCTTTATCAATGTTCGAACATTAACAGGGAAAAAATTGTTTTCATTGCATGAAACTTATGAGTTCCTGTGTCTATATTGATGAGGTTGTGTAGTATGCTGGTGAATTGTATTCATGAGCTATTTTTTAGTATAACGTACTAATAAAGGAGCACTTCCATGCTGCAGCTGTACCCGTCTCACTATTTTTTGTTAAGGTTCTCGTTCCATTGTTCGTAAATTGATGATTGTCGTAGAATTAATTTGGAGGAAGTTGGCATCATGTTTATAAATTTGATTTGTTTTTTTATCTCATCTCATAATTTAGTACAACTTTCTCATATAGTTTGTATGCTGAGAAATTTGCATTATGTTTATAAATTTTTTGTTGACTTACATTATTTACTTGGTACTTATATTTTGTTCCTTATAGTGTCAACATGTCTAAGGCGAATGAAATGAGTCCGCCTGCTATATCGGATAAAGAAGTAACAAAAAATTTTAGCGATTTATGTATTAAAGAAATAAAATTTGAAAATAGTCAAACCACGTATTTTAACAAGGAAGGTTAGCAAAATATTACGAAGAGGTTTAAATAATTGATTGATAGGTATTACGACAGACTAAAATTCAAAAACAAATGGGACCAACTGAAGAAGGAATGAAAAATTTGGAAAGAGCTCAAATGTGGATGTATCCGTTTGGATTTGAATCCCATTGAGCTGACAATCGATGCCCCGGATGAATGGTGGGCTGAGAAATTGAAGGTAATAAACCCACTTTCATACTTTTATTTTGATTTACATTACTTATTTTTTCTCTAATAAACCCACTTAACCCCCTCCTCCATTACAATGTCACAGACAATGCTGTCAGCGAAGAAATATAAGCAGTGCGAAATTGACCCAGACTTTGAAGAAAAACTCAACATAATGTTTAAATGGGCTGTCGCGACAGGAAAATTTGTATTCAACTCTAGTGAAATGAGTTTTGTAGGCATATACAATTTGAGGAAAATTTGCATTCAACTACTCAAAATGTCATGATAGTATGTGACTTTAACATGTGTTTTACTTTTGTCATGGCGGACTGAGAAGGGAGTAGACATGACAGTTGGATTTTTTCCTATGTAATTAGGAATAGATCACAGCGTTTTCCTCACTCGCCTTCAGATATGATTTGATTTGTAAACGTACTAGTTATATGTATTATTTGTCATTAACAGTGTATTCCATAACAGGAAAATACTATTTGGTTGATGTTGGATATCCTATGCAGAGGGGCTACCTGAAGCTATATCCAGACACTAGATATCATATTCCTGATTTTGAGCGAGCAAGTGACATCATCCGTGGTAGGAAAGAAATGTTTAACAAATGTCACTCCTCTTCACGCGGGGTAATTGAAAGAATGTTTGGGGTTTAGAAGAAGAAATATGTCATCTTACGTTATATGTCGTCGTATCCATTTCAAAAGCAGGTGTGTATTGTGTTGGCAACAATGACACTTCATAATTTCATCCGACGACATTCTTCACATTCAGATATAGACTCTAGTATGGCCGGTAACGATGAACTGAATGTCTTTGAAGAACCATCAGCATTTTTGGTTGAGCTTCAGTCCATGAGGATGAGATTAACTCTAACGAATTTTGGGTTCATGACGCTGAAGGTGTGGCTGAGATGACTGCTTTGAGGAAGTTAATCGCAGATTATATCTATGGCAGTTAATCCACCATGTTTTCTTTATTTTTCGTATGCACGTCTTTTTGTTGTTTTTTTTCAAGATTTGATGATTTTTTTTTGTTTCTTCTGATACTCACAAGAGTGTGAGCATTGTATGTTATCTTTTGAACTGATCTAAGATGATTTTTGAGTTATGTATTATATACTTCTGTTCTTATTTTAGTTTTGTTGCAAACAACTTAATCAAACAAGGGGCATAATGGTCATTTATCTAACAGCTGCTCTCAGTAAATTATTCTGAATAAGCTGCCTCAAACAACAAACTAGCTTATTCTGATAATCTGCAGATTATCAAATTATCTGGATAATCTGCTTTCAACAGATTATAAATAATCAACAACTGCCCCAAACAGACCCTCAACAAGACACAATGGAGAAAAATGATCCATGTAGCCAACCCCACTTAGTGGAATAAATAGTTGTTGTAATGTTTCACTGATTCCAACAATCTTCTACCCTCTTATTCACTTCATGTTATTTCAGTGATACACCAGATTATTAATGTTATCTCATCATCCTAATTGAGATTATGCGATAATTATTTTTCAACTAATCAATTCGTACATGGTTATAATTATTTCCATGATTTTACATGTTTCCTATTAGTCGTTCTGTTATGATTGTATAATTGTTACACAAATGTTAGATTATATTATAGTATTCTCTTAGCATTTCTGAAAGACACAATCTTCATCATTGCGTCGATCAAAACTTACAGGCATTCTCTTTTTGTTCACTTAAATCTTCTTATTTGTAGTTTTCATCACTGCAACTTAACCTATATCCTTCTTTCCCATTGCAACCAATTACTAGCATTTTTTTCCCTTTAAAATTGTAACATCATTTTAAATGTGAATTTATTTGGGGAGNTTTGTAGTTTTCATCACTGCAACTTAACCTATATCCTTCTTTCCCATTGCAACCAATTACTAGCATTTTTTTTCCTTTAAAATTGTAACATCATTTTAAATGTGAATTTATTTGGGGATTGCACCATGATTCTTTTTTATATATCATATATGCTTTTTATGAGATCTTTATTTACTTGTGATGCAGAGGCAATCTTCTCTTCAGCATTGCCTTTTATCCCTTTTTTTTTTATTAAGCAAAAATTTNTGATGAGGTTGTGTAGTATGCTGGTGAATTGTATTCATGAGCTATTTTTTAGTATAACGTACTGGTAAAGGAGCACTTCCATGCTGCAGCTGTACTCGTCTCACTATTTTTTGTTAAGGTTCTCGTTCCATTGTTTGTAAATTGATGATGGCTGTGGAAGTAAATTGATGATTTTTGTAGAATTAATTTGGAGGAAGTTGGCATCATGTTTATAAATTTGATTTGTTTTTCTCATCTCATAATTTAGTACAACTTTCTCATATGGTTTGTATGCTGAGAAATTTGCATTATGTTTATAAATTTTTTGTTGACTTACATTATTTACTTGGTACTTATATTTTATGTTCCTTATAGTGTCAACATGTCTAAGACGAATGAAATGAGTCTGCCTGCTATATGGGATAAAGAAGTTACAAAAAATTTTAGCGATTTATGTATTAAAGAAATAAAATTTGAAAATAGGCCAACCACGTATTTTAACAAGGAAGTTTAGCAAAATATTACGAAGAGGTTTAAATAATTGATTGATAGGTATTACGACAGACTAAAATTCAAAAACAAATGGGACCAACTGAAGAAGGAATGAAAAATTTGGAAAGAGCTCAAATGTGGATGTATCGGTTTGGATTTGAATCCCATTAAGCTGACAATTGATGCCCCGGATGAATGGTTGGCTGAGAAATTGAAGGTAATAAACCCACTTTCATACTTTTATTTTGATTTACATTATTTATTTTTTCTCTAATAAACCCACTTAACCCCCTCCTCCATTACAATGTCACAGACAATGCCGTCAACGAAGAAATATAAGCAGTGCGAAATTGACCCAGACTTTGAAGAAAAACTCGACATAATGTTTAAATGGGCTGTCGCGACAGGAAAATTTGCATTCAACTCTAGTGAAATGAGTTTTGTAGGCATATACAATTTGAGAAAAATTTGCATTCAACTACTCAAAATGTCATGATAGTATGTGACTTTAACATGTGTTTTACTTTTGTCATGGCGGACTGAGAAGGGAGTAGATATGACAGTTGGATTTTTTTCTATGCAATTAGGAATAGATCACAGTGTTTTCCTCACTCGCCTTCAGATATGATTTGATTTGTAAACGTACTAGTTATATGTATTATTTGTCATTAACAGTGTATTCCATAACAGGAAAATACTATTTGGTTGATGTTGGATATCCTATGCAGAGGGGCTACCTGAAGCTATATCCAGACACTAGATATCATATTCCTGATTTTGAGCGGCAAGTGACACCATCCGTGGTAGGAAAGAAATGTTTAATAAATGTCACTCCTCTTTACACGGGATAATTGAAAGAATGTTTGGGATTTAGAAGAAGAAATATGTCATCTTACGTTATATGTCGTCGTATCCATTTCAAAAGCAGATGTGTATTGTGTTGGCAACAATGACACTTCATAATTTTATCCGACGACATTCTTCACATTCAGATATAGACTCTAGTATGGCCGGTAACGATGAACTGAATGTCTTTGAAGAACCATCAGCATTTGTGGTTGAGCTTCAGTCCATGAGGATGAGATTAACTCTAACAAATTTTGGGTTCATGACCCTGAGGGTGTGGTTGAGATGACTGCTTTGAGGAAGTCAATCGCAGATTATATCTATGGCAGTTAATCCACCATGCTTTCTTCATTTTTCGTATGCACGTCTTTTTGTTGTTTTTTTTCAAGATTTGATGATTTTTTTTTGTTTCTTCTGATACTCACAAGAGTGTGAGCATTGTATGTTATCTTTTGAACTCATCTAAGATGATTTTTGGGTTATGTATTATATACTTCTGTTCTTATTTAAGTTCTGTTGCGAACAACTTAATCAAACAAGGGGCATAATGGTCATTTATCTAACAACTGCTCTCAGTAAATTATTCTGAATAAGCTGCCTCAAACAACAAACTAGCTTATTCTGATAATCTGCAGATTATCAAATTATCTGGATAATCTGCTTTCAACAGATTATAAATAATCAACAACTGCCCCAAACAGACCCTCAACAAGACACAATGGAGAGAAATGATCCATGTAGCCAACCCCACTTAGTGGTATAAATACTTGTTGTAATGTTTCACTGATTCCAACAATCTTCTACCCTCTTATTCACTTCATGTTATTTCAGTGATACACCAGATTATTAATGTTATCTCATCATCCTAATTGAGATTATGCGATAATTATTTTTCAACTAATCAATTCGTACATGGTTATAATTATTTCCATGATTTTACATGTTTCCTATTAGTCGTTCTCTTATGATTGTATAATTGTTACANCAGGGAATAGTGAGGGTGCCTATGGGGCTCTGAGCAATTCAATCCAGGCCATTCTTTCTCAGATCAACGGCGGTATAAGTAACCGGGAGCTCGTGCTTGGTGCGAGGAAGATGCTGTCGAAGCAGGGATTCAAGCAGCGGCCTGGACTTTACTGCAATGATGATGTTGTTGATGAGGCATTTATCTGCTCCTAGAGGTATTTTATGATCTTCCTATATATGAACTTTAGTTGTGTTCCTGAATGCTTTTTTCTGCTGTTAGAAGAAGGGATTTGAGGGATTTTGTTTTGTTATGAGTCCATAAAATTTATGAATAAAAAGAGAATGAATGGGTCTTTAAACATTCTTAAACAGATGAAGTTTCTTCTCATTTCTTGCTGATTTCTATATTTGCTTTCAACATGTCAGGTACAAAAGATTCTACTTAACTTTTTTTTTTAGGGGCATTTACATACATCCCACACAATTCATATGTATTTGCATACAACACCCAAACATCCATAATTACATGCATCCCACTTAAATCTTTAACATCACATAAAAAATATCACCCTCTTTATCTTTTATAAAAGTGAGTGAAAGACACATTTTCATGCATAAATTTATTCCACTAAGTTGTTTCAAGCATGAAGGTTGAACTTTGGGTGTTAGATACGTAAATACATAAGAATTGTGTGCTATGTATGTAATTTTCAATTTTTTTGTTTTATTTACAATTACAACTATGGAGACATGGCATTTTGAAGCGAAGCATGATGGTTAGATCACAAATGTAAAATAGATAGATAGTTTCCATCTCATTTACATCAAATGAGCAGCAATATAATTGCAAGTGTTAATCCTTGATTATGTTCAGTACTGAGGCCTTTTATATTTACTTGACGTTTTCAGAAAAAAAAAATAAGAACTTTATTTTCATGTCTTAAGTAAATGAAAATAGATGAGTAAAATTTAAAAATGTTTTTGCTATTTACAGCAATTTTGTAAATAGATATTATCAATCTCTTCTCATCCAAATAATAATACAATAACAATTTCATCTGGTTTTGACTTGAAATATTTGGAAATGATGAAATGGGAAATGATAAATTGAATAAATGATAAANATTTACAGCAATTTTGTAAATAGATATTATCAATCTCTTCTCATCCAAATAATAATATAATAACAATTTCATGTCATTTCGACTTGAAATATTTGGAAATGATAAAATGGGAAATGATAAATTGAATAAATGATAAGGTGGGAAATGACAAATTGGGAATTTTGGAGAGCAAAGAGCATTAAAAATTGAATATAATATTCAGTAGAAAACAGCGCGGGTACATGAGGACGGCTGGAAGGCTGGAAGGCTGGAAGGCTGGAAGGAAGGCAATCCGCATATGGAAGGAAGGCAATCCGCATATGGAAGGAAGGACGGCTGGAAGGCTGGAAGGCTGGAAGGAAGGGNATGACAAATTGGGAATTTTGGAGAGCAAAGAGCATTAAAAATTGAATATAATATTCAGTAGAAAACAGCGCGAGTACATGGGGGCGGCGGGTAGGAAGGCAATCCGCATAAATAAGAAAGAAAATGGCAAAAGGTGGGCGGGACGACCTCTTCCATGCATGGGACTTTTGACTTGTACCAACATTATCAAATACTATATTATTACAAATTTATGCCCAGCCGAAGGAGGAGTGTTTATTATTATTAATAATTTATGCTGAAATATGCCGAAGGAGGAGGATTTAATTAACACCTGTAAAGCAGTTTTTTATTATTATTTTATGTTTTTAACATACAATTATTGAGTTGAAAGGGTTTAGACATGATTCCTTTGATTGAGCTTTACTGATGAGATTTATATATATAGAAAAAATATACTACATATATAATAACATGATGCTATTGTATGGTATAGGTGTGACTCATATACCAGATAAGGGACATATGCTGGAGCAGAACGAAGTGAGCTCGCGAGTGGAAANTTTACATATATATAGAAAAAATATACTACATATATAATAACATGATGCTATTGTATGGTATAGGTGTGACTCGTATACCAGATAAGGGACATATGCTGAAGCAGAACGAAGTGAGCTCGCGAGCGGAAGCATCTGTCCAATGGGGGTGGTTTGTTATGTGGGTTGGGGGTGGGGGGTGACGACCCATGGTGCGGTACACGGGATAAGAGCAGGAAAAGCCGCCGCTCTGCTCCCGATGACATAGTCATTTTTGTCGAACCTTATTAAATCTCCGTGTTTCCTTCTTGATTTGCATCGATTTTTTCTTTTCTTTGCCATAAAATTCTCAACAAGTGGTATCAAAGCGAGGTTATAAGACGGAGGAGTTTAGCGCAGGAAGGACAAAGAAGGATTTAGCGATTTGGCAGAAAAGTTTGGCTAGGGCTTCAGACGGTTTGGCGTAGAAATGGCGAGGTTTTTGGCGCAAGTTCGGTTCGACGAATCACACAGAGGAGTTTGGCAAAGGCTGCGGCGATTGTGCGGTGAGAAGTTCGGCGCACGAAGATCGGTTCGCGCGAAGGATTCAGTGACCAACGAGGGCTTCAACAGTTTGAATTTGGCGCGATACAGAGAATCGTTGGTTCAACAGTTTGGCTACGACGCGAGACAAGAAAAGATCACGGTGGGACTAAT
Source organism: Phalaenopsis hybrid cultivar (assembly GCA_002079205.1). NCBI lineage: Eukaryota > Viridiplantae > Streptophyta > Magnoliopsida > Asparagales > Orchidaceae > Phalaenopsis > Phalaenopsis hybrid cultivar. The sequence continues at coordinate 198,102 of JXCR01145287.1, read as the reverse complement.
CAACGATGACAATCGCTGGTGCAAAGTTCAAAATAGTGAAGTTTGATGGAACTGGTAACTTAGGGTGAGATATTTATTGGCACAACAAGGGATCTTGAAGACTTTGTGAGCAACAAAACCAAATAACATGGAGGATGAAAATTTGGAAGAATTGCAATAATGACAACAACTATATGTTTATGTCTAGTATATGAGGTTATGTATCATACAATGAATCTAAAATCTTCATGAGAGGTATGAAAGAAATTTGAAACTGAGTTTATATCCAAATATCTAATAAATAAATTATATCTGAAACAAAAAGTTGTATGGGTTGAAGATGCAAGAAAGTTTTGATCTGGCGCAGTATGTGAATGTCTTCAATCAAATAATCACAGATTTATCACGACTTTNTCCAATGGGGGTGGTTTGTTATGTGGGTTGGGGGTGGGGGGTGACGACCCATGGTGCGGTACACGGGATAAGTGCAGGAAAAGCCGCCGCTCTGCTCCCGATGACGTAGTCATTTTTGTCGAACCTTGTTAAATCTTCGTGTTTCCTTCTTGATTTGCATCAATTCTTGCTTTTCTTTGCCATAAAATTCTCAACAAGTGGTATCAAAGCGATGTTATAACACGGAGGAGATTAGCGCATGAAGGACAAAGAAGGATTTAGCGATTTGGCAGAAAAGTTCGGCTAGGGCTTCGGACGGTTCGGCGTAGAAATGGCGAGGTTTTTTGGCGCAAGTTCGGTTCGACGAATCACGCAGAGGAGTTCGGCAAAGGCTGCGGTGATTGTGCGGTGAGAAGTTCGGCGCACGAAGATCAGTTCGCACGAAGGATTCAGTGACCAGCGAGGGCTTCGACAGTTTGAATTTGGCGCGATACAGAGAATCGTTGGTTCAACAGTTTGGCTACGGCGCGACACAGGAAAAGATCATGGTGGGACTAATCAACGATGACAATCGCTGGTGCAAAGTTCAAAGTAGTGAAGTTTGATGGAACTGGTAACTTAGGGTGAGATATTTATTGGCACAACAAGGGATCTTGAAGACTTTGTGAGCAACGAAACCAGATAACATGGAGGATGAAAATTTGGAAAAATTGCAATAATGACAACAATTATATGTTTATGTCTAGCATATGAGGTTATGTATCACACAATGAATCTAAAATCTCCATGAGAGGTATGGAAGAAATTTGAAACTGAGTTTATATCCAAATCTCTAACAAATAAATTATATCTGAAACAAAAAGTTGTATGGGCTGAAGATGCAAGAAAGTTTTGATCTGGCGCAGCATGTGAATGTCTTCAATCAAATAATCACAGATTTATCACGACTTGATGTGAGTATTGAGAATAAGATCGAGTAATGATTATGTTGTGTTCATTGTCTTTCTCTTATGAACACATGGTGACACCTCTTACATATGAGAAAGAAACAATCAAAGTTGATGAGATTACTGCAGTATTGTTGGCTCACAACCAACGGAAACATAATGTAAGGGAAATCTATCATGGTGATAATTTATATGTTAAAGGTAATTAGGATCGTGGAAGGAAGAAAGAGTAGGGTTCTGGAAGACAAAATTTCATATCAAAGTTTAAAGACATAAATACGATTCATTGCTACAAGTACAATGAGTCGGTTCATATGAAGAGAGTTGTCTAAAGCTCAAGAATTAGACTGAGGAGATAGATGATGCATCATCCAAGTCTATAAATGTGACACAGAGTAATAATTCATATTACAATGATGGTGATATGTTTTTAGTTTCATCAACTCAGTTCATGGATGCATAGATTATTGATTTAGAATGTTTTTATCACAAAACACTTAACATGAAGTAGTTTACTTTATACAAGTCATCTAGTTCTGGATCTGTATATTTAGGTGGTATTGCAATACTGTTTGTATTGGTGATGTCAGGATTAAGATGTATGATGATACTGTTAGAACATTATGTTATGTCAGACATATTCCATCTTTGAAGAGAAATTTGATTTCTTTGGTCACTTTACATAGAAATGATTTTATTCCTAAAACAGATAGTGATAGAAAAACCATCAAAATTGTTAAGGATGCACTGATTGTGTGAAAGAAAAGTTAACTACAAGAAATATCTACAAACTGTTGGGAAGTACAGTTGTAGATGAAGTTAATTTTGTAGAGTCAGATGATGTTAATACAAAACTACAACACATTCGTCTTTGTCTTCTTAGTGAAAGTGGGAAGGCGAAATTGCATAAAAAAATCTGTTGCATGGTGTTAAAAGGTGCAAGCTCGATTTTTGTAAGTTTTGTGTTTTTGAAAAACAGACTAGATTCAGTTTCATAATTGTAAAGAACAAAACTGAATAAATTCTTGATTAGGTGCATTTTGATGTATGGGGTCATACGAGAGAATCGTTATTGAGAGGATCTCTGTATTTTGTTACTTTTATTTACTATTTTTTTAGAAAAATTATGCGTATTTCTTGAAGTAAAAATATGAAGTATTATCCAAATTCAAGGTGTGAAAAGCCGAGCTGGAGAACCAAATTGGCAGAAAGAACTAGTATCTCATGCCTGATAATTACACAAAGTGCACAAATTCGCAGTTTCAAAAATTTTGTGAGGAACATGAGATTAAGAGACATTTTTCAGTGCGCAAGGCACCACAACATAATGACGTTGCGGATTCTTAATTTTTCAGAGGCATTTTCCTTCTTAATTTACANTGGTATTGCAATATTGTTGGTATTGGTGATGTCAGGATTAAGATGTATGATGACACTGTTAGAACATTATGTTATGTTAGACATATTCCATCTTTGAAGAGAAATTTGATTTCTTTAGGCACTTTACATAGAAATGATTTTATTCCTAACACAGATGGTGATAGAGAAACCATCAAAATTGTTAAGGATGCACTGACTGTGTGAAAGAAAGGTTAACTACAAGAAATATCTACAAACTGTTGGGGAGTACAGTTGTAGATGAAGTTAATTTTGTAGAGTCATATGATGTTAATACAAAACTACAACACATGCGTCTTTGTCTTCTTAGTGAAAGTGGGAAGGCGAAATTGCATAAAAAAAATCTGTTGCATGGTGTTAAAAGGTGCAAGCTCGACTTTTGTAAATTTTGTGTTTTTAGAAAACAGACTAGATTCAGTTTCATAACTGTAAAGAACAAAACTGAATAAATTCTTGATTAGGTGCATTTTGATGTACTGGGTCATACGAGAGAATCGTTATTGAGAGGATCTCTGTATTTTGTTACTTTTATTTACTATTTCTTTAGAAAAATTGGACGTATTTCTTGAAACAGAAATATGAAGTATTATCCAAATTCAAGGTGTGAAAAGCCGAGCTGGAGAACTAAATTGGCAGAAAGAACAAGTATCTCATGTCTGATAATTACACAAAGTGCACAAATTCACAGTTTCAAAAACTTTGTGAGGAGCATGAGATTAAGAGACATTTTTCAGTGCGCAAGACACCACAACATAATGACGTTGCAGATTCTTAATTTTTCAGAGGCATTTTCCTTCTTAATTTACGTTGGTTCTTACTTTTCTGAAGCCCTAAAATTCTCAACATATAGTATTGTGAGAGGTATATAATAAAAATATTACACAATATATCTTAATCACATGTATGACTTATTTGTAAGAAGATCCACCGATACAAAAAAGAATAAGTCTTCTTATGCAACACATATAATTGTTAAGAAAATTTTGTTCAGATATAAAATAAACACGTCAGATATATAAGCTCTGATTCACGAAATTTCTTCAGATTTTACCTGACCTGCGTATAATATAAAAATGCAAAAATACGGCGCCGTATAAAATCTCATATTTGAATGACGTGAACATCTTAATTTATATTTAGCTTATTGTTCCTTTTGCCAATAAGAGGATGCTGACTTCAGCGTGCTTGTAGGATAATAAAGATCTTTATAAATACATCCCCATAATTGGTTGAGGGATTTGGAAAGAGTAGCATGGGAAAAATTGTGAGAATCATTTCCCTGCCCCCTGGAAGGTCTGGTAGTGCCCGTGAAGCTCTTAGCAGGGAAGAAGCCGGACACGTGGGGCGACAGCCAAGAGTTCAAATCTTCTGGGAGAAGGTGTCCCGAGTGCTGGACAGATTATTAGGTACGCCGAGCTGCCTCCGCACGACGACCGTGATACAGCGGAGGTCACCCAAACGTAGCTCAGTTTCCGGGCGAGGGACGTAATAATTTTTTCAAGTGTTGAACGGGACATTCTGCGGTGCAGGAGCAGGAGCAGATGCACTTAAGAAAAAGAAAGTGGAAAAATAATACATTTAAGTTCTTATTATATTGCTATATTTTCAATGTGAATCCTTGATGGGGGTCCTTATGATTTATATGTGATGCAGTCGGAGATGGTGAGCTATTTGGTGAAGCAGGCGATTAAGTGATGGTTGTAGAGAGTGGCAGTTATACAAAGTTTTTATTTTAATTGGACAGTTTTTGGTATTTCAGCCCTAAATCTAACTGCCTGCTGTTTTAATTTAAATTGTATTTTACATGTAATTCTAAAAATACGGAACTTTTTGTTTTTAACATTTTTTCATAAAATCAAACGAAGAGCTTGTAGCTTTTTTATTTAGATTGTGAAAAAAATAAGAAGAACAAAATGGCTAAGATAGTTTTTTTTTTTTTCTTAAGAAAATTAACCATGGAGCATTAAATAAACATAAAAATCTTGCATATTTATTTAAAAATATGTAATTTTATTGAGCATGTAAATATTTATTTTGATAAAATAAAAAAAAAATCTTTTTTTGAAAAGAATGCCCAATTTAAATATGCTACTTTAATTATCAAGCAAAAATTAAATTTTTTCATTAAATTATTATTTGGTAATATTCAAAAAAGAAATTAAGAATTTATTAACATAAAATAAAAAAGTAATTTTGTATTGAAAAATTAAAAAAAAAGAATTCAAGCCTTAAAAATAAAAAATTAAGATCCCTGATTATCCTAACAGAGCGTGTTTAATCTTAATATATATTTTCGTATGTGGTAAGCATGTCGTTGTGCGGAGGATGCGATTAAGGATTAAACTAATTCCGCTATAAGTACTACTTGTTGATTATGGAAGGTACTAACTACTAAGGGCTTTTACATTCGCTTAAACACGCTTTCTGTAAATTAAATTAAAATAGCAGGCAATTGGATTTAGGGTTGGAGGCCCAAAAAATGTCCAATTAAAATAAAAACTTTGTATAACTGTCACTCTCTACAACATACGCCTAATCGCCTGCTTCATCAAATAGCACACCATCTCCGACTGCATCACAAATAAATCATAAGAACCCCCACCAAAAATTCACATTGAAAATATAACAACAAAATAAGAACTTAATTGTATTATTTTTCCATTTTCTTTTTCTCAAGTGCATCTGCTCGTGCTCCTGCACCGCAGAATATCCCGTTCAACACTTAGGAAAAATTATTACGTCCGTCGCCCGGAAGTCGAGCTATATCCGGGCGAACTCCGCTGTATCACAGTCGTCGTGTCCGAACGCAGCTCGGGCGTGCCTAATAATCTCTCCAGCACTCGCGACACCTTCTCCCAGAAGATTTTAACTCTTGGCTGTCGCACCACGTGTCCGGCGTCTTCCCTGCTGCGAGCTTCAGCGCCACTACCAGAGCTTCCAGAGGGCAGGGAAATGATTCTCACAATTTTTCCCATGCTACTCTTTCCAAATCCCTCCACGATTCATCGGGATCTATTTATAATGATCTTTATTGTTCGACCAGCACTCTAAAGTCAGCATCTTCCTAGTAAATCATTACTAGACAATATTCTACGACGACCGCAGAAATATTCCTTCATGTCGACATTTATTACTTGATGCTATTAAAATATGTTCAAATATGAGATTTTATTAGGCGCCGTACCGTATTTTTGCATTTTTATATTTTACGCACATCGGGTAAAATCTTATGAAATTTCGTGAATCAAATTTTATATTTATAACGTGTTTATTTTTTATCTGAACAAAATTTTCTTTTAGGGTTATATGTGTTGCATAAGAAAACTTATTCTTTTTTTTGTATCCTTGTATCTTCTTACAAACAAGTCATATACAATTTTAGAGCAAAGTAAGAATCAACGTAAATTAAGAAGGAAACTGCCTCTGAATAATTAATAATCTACAACTTCATTTTGTTGTGGTGTCTTGTGCACTGAAAAATATCTCTGAATCCCATGCTTCTCACAAAATTTTTGAAACTGCGAATTTGTGTACTTTGCGTAATTATCAGGCCTCATATACTTGATCTTTTTGTCAGTTTGGTTCTCCGGCTCAGTTTGTACACATTAAATTTGGATAATACTTAAGATTTATACTTCAAGAAATACACTCAAATTTTTCTAGAAAAATAATCAATAAAAGTAACAAAATACAGAGATCATTCCAATGACGATTCCCTGGTATGACCCCATACATCAAAATGCACATCATCAATAATTCATTCAGTTTTGTGATTTACTGTCATGAAATTGAATCTAGTCTGTTTTTCAAAAACACAACTTACAAAAATCGAGGTTGCACATTTTAACACCATGTAACAAATTTCTTTTATGCAATTTCGCATTCCCACTTTCACTAAGAAGACCAAGTCGCATCTGTCGTAGTTTTGTATTATCATCATCTGACTTCACATAATGAACTTCACCTACAACTATACTCCTCAACAGTTTGTAGATATTCCATGTAGTTAACTTTTCTTTCATCACATTCAACGCATCCTTAACAATTCTAACGGTTTCTCTATCACCGTCTGTTTTAGAAATAAAAACATTTTTATGTAAAGTGCCTAAAAAAATCAAATTTCTCTTCAAATATGAAATATGTCTGACATCATATACAATCTCATCATACATCTTAATTCTGACATCACCAATACCAACAATATTGCAACATCCATCATTACCTAAATAGACAAAGTCGGAATTAAATGACATGTATGAAGTAAACCACTCAAAGTTAGGTGTTATGTGATAAGAGTACCCCGAATCAAGAATCAATGCATCCATGAACTGAGTTGATGAAAATAAAAACATATCACCATCACTGCAATCTAAATTATCACTCTGTGACACATTTACAGACTTGGATGATGCATCATCTATCTCCTCAGTCTACTTCTTGAGCTTTAAACAATCTTTCTTCATATGACCCGCCTCCTTGCACTCGTAACAATGAATCGTATTTCTGCCTTTAGACTTTGATATGGAATTTTGTCTTCCAGAACCCTACTCTTTCTTCCTTCCACGGTCCTAATTATCTTTAACATATAAATTATCCTCATGAGAGATTTCCTCTACATTCTGTTTCCGTTGGTTATGAGCAAACAATGCTGCAGTAATCTCATTAACTTTCATTGTTTTTTTCTCATATGTAAGAGTTGTCACCATGTGTTCATAAGAGGAAGACAATGAACACAACATAATCATTACCCGATCTTATCATCAATATTCACATCAAGTCGAGATAAATCTATGATTATTTGATTGAAGGCATTCACATGCTGCGCCAGATCAAAACCTTCTTACATCTTCAGCTCATATAACTTTTTGCTTCAGATACAATTTATTTGTTAGAGATTTGGTCATAAACTGAGTTTCAAATTCCTTTCATACCTCTCATGAAGATTTTAGATTCATTGCGTGATACATAACCTCATATGCTAGACATAAACGTATAGTTGCTGTCGTTGTTGCAATTCTTCCAAACCTTCATCCTCCATGGTATCTTGTTTCGTTGTCAACAAAGCCTTCATGATCCCTTGTTGTGCCAACAAATATTTCACTATAAGTTACCAGTTCCATCAAACTTCATGACTTTGAACTTTGCACCAGAGATTGTCATCGTTGATTAGTCCTACCGCGATCTTTTTTTGTATTGTGTCGTAGCCAAACTGCTGAACCAACTTTTCTATGTATCTCGCCAAATTCAAACCGCCGAAGCCCTCGCCGGTCACTAAATCCTTCGCGTGAACTGTTTTAGTGTCTTCGGATTTTGGGGGGTTAAAAATTTTAGGTTGCTTAAGACTTCTTAACCGATTAAATTTTGTGATTCATTTTTATTTTATTTTTATGTTGAAATGAACTGATCTCGTAGTTCTGTCCTCCCAGGGTCATTGAAGTTTGTGGTTTGATTATTCACGAGTAACTGGAATGTATTTTGTTACGAAGCAATATTTCATGCGATACCTGAGAAGGAGTCGCGACCATAATATAATCAATAGGAAGGTATTATCACTTTACTTCCCCCCTATTTAGAAGAAGTTGTGGTCGTCCAAGGACAAGTAGGATAATGAACACGATAGACGAGATAAGAAACACGAGCACAAGAATGTGCAGTTTTTTGTAAAAACATGGGGCATAATCGAGCAATGTGTCCCTACAATCCAAGCACTAGCAGGTTCAAATAAAATACTCTAATTATTATAAATTTTAACTCTCTGTTGCTGCTATATACTTATCTTTTTAGTGAAACAAATTGTCTTTCTATTTACTAGCACTACAATCGCTGCAGTAGAGGTGGTCGAGGGAGCAGGTTCGACAGGCCACCCCCACCGTGCTAGATGATCCACTTCGCAACGAACACTCCTACCTCCCAGTATTGCATCTTTGGGTAAAGCACATCATGCAATAACAGTTACTTTAAATAGTGTCAGAACATAAAGAATTTTTTGTGTTAGTTAATTTCACATGAAATAGTTATCTAAACTAATTTACTTTAAATTTTACAGAAAAACATTCTGGAATGTGTCAGTAATGCCTTAGTGTTAAGAGAATGGCAAATCAATGCTCACGATTCTTGCATTCAATCAAAATCTTGTGTTTGGAGTGCATTTGACACCTGACCTACATCAAACTAGACCACAAATTTATAACTGCACTGGTCGAGAGGTGGTGCTCGATGACCAGTACGTTTCATTTACCTATTGTTAAGATAAATTTAATTTTGTATTTATATATAAGTTAAATTATTTTTACTTTTCTTATTCATACATTTTACAAATCTATCAGGTGAAATTACTATAACTCTACAAGATGTTTAGATACTCGGTATAAGAATAGATGAAAATGTCATAGTAGGGCCGAATATTATTGATTCGGGGTTGCACTAGCCAAGTTGATCGATATGCTGCGATGAATTGTTGGGTGGCCATTCTAGGGATGACGTTGAATATCACCATCCTAGACACCATAACATTACATCAAAATTCTTTATGGGACTGTCTCGTGCACATGTGATATATCCTAATGCAAGCTTAATTTCCTTTATATTTTACATCTGTTTATAAATGAAAATGCACGTTGAAGAAATATATTTTTGTGTTTTTTTTTTTTTTGTAGCTATAACAAACATGACATATGGAGCGAAGCGGGGTTAAAATGAAGTGAAATGGTGCATTTGGAGACTAGTAGATTGGTGCCTAGGTGTCAGGCTATGACATGAACAACTAGTAAGATCATATTGAACTAGTGGGTGAATGAAAAATAGTCCATAAGACAATGCAAATAGATACAGAGATAAGTTTTGATGGGTATAACTTGGGGGTTTCTAGGGTGACATGCAAGAACATTTACTAAGTTAAACCAAACTTCTTTACGCACTCGGAAGAGGGTAAACAAGATATATGCTTCTATTTGTCACTAGTCATAATAATAATTTATAGTATTCGATCTTACAACCCACTTATGCAATCACAAGAGAAAGATAACTTTTACATCTTGATATTCAACGAACTAATTGATATAGTTAGATTTAGCTTTAGACTTAGTGATGTAATTTAGGAGGAGTTGTTCGAAAACTCACCTTAATAAACATTCTAAACCAATACATATTAGTAGTAGACTAGAACTTTTCTTAAAAGAGTTATTACCTCAATTTCTCTGTGCGATCGACAATCTAGACTTAATTGAGCGCAATATTATTGAAAGGATACATATACTTGCGTGAGAAACCCTGATGTGCAAGAATATCTAATTTTAAGAAATCAATAAATCGGTAGGGAGCGAATCAAGTTTTTTGGAGTCATTACTAGGACTTACATATATTGGCGATACTATTAGGATTCTTATAACGGGGCCTTATTTTTTGTGTGATCTTAGGGCGCACATCTTCTTATTGATCGAACGCTTCCTTATACCAAATACATATGGATCACATGTACGCATAGGTTATTTACCATTATTGAAAGACACGGATGAATTTAGATGATTTTCTTTGGGAGGCGCAGTTTTGACATTCATTTATAAAGAATTAAATTTGGCTACCAAGCCTTCGCGTGCCATGATCGGTGGATGTTTGTATCTGCTTCAAACGTGGACATGGGAGCATTTACATGTTGGTCGACCAACTCTTCATGTTCTAGTTCCTCAGGAAATAACAGGCAAATCATTCGGGTTCAATTACATAATTATTTTTTTCTTTAAAACTAAACACATTAATTTATTAATAACATTAGACTCATTATTATAAATACAATGTCGGTGGAATGAATAGTGGGTCTGAGACGTCGCTGTCCTAAATATCTTGATGTATAGGGATAAGCTTGATGGACTCACGAGGAGTAAGGAATACTAATCATTTTTTAATTAATTTTGATTTAATTATATATGTTAACTAAATTTAATTTATAAACTCATCCGCAAGTTATCTTGACACCATATATAGATATAAATATTGTGATAATACATGACGTTTGTTTTAAGGGCATGGACATTTGGATTGTACGTGTTCCAATATAAACTGGAAACGTGTTGAGTGACACCTTCGTGATCGCACTTTGCGTCAGTTCTCAAGCACTTAGTCAATAAACATTGAACCCATCGAACAAGGTTTTCAGAGATTCGATGGGCCATATAAAGTAGGACTTAACTGGGAGCAATATCATAGTAAATATATGGAGCTATGGAACATTCATCGGGCATTTATTGTGCCAATAACCTTGGTTCAAGGAGACAGAGAGGGAGAATTATATATTTATTTGTGGTGGTGTCAGTCATGGGCTTCGCTCTACTTAACAAAGTCTCCAACTCATCCTCCTTAAACATATTACACAAGTTTGTGATGAAAGAGAATTGTGGTAAGTTTTGTGTTTTTTGTATTCCAAAAGATAATGTTGGATTTCCTTATTCGTAATTAAGAACATTGTCGAAAGATATGGAAGGGATCGTGGAGCAAGTTTTACTTTCATGAAACAAGGTTAAAATGAGATTCTAGATTTATCACGTAGAGTGGAAGAATCAATGCTCATTGAACATACGACATTTGAGCGGCCTAGTCGACATGATTTTGAACTAGGGATGTCTTATAGCATAGACGTCAGACCGAAGGTTCCCGATAGATCAACCCTTGCTGCTCCTCATCGGTCATCTTCCTTTGTTGCGAGACGACCAACAATAGCAGCTCCAAGGAGATCTTCTATTAGTAGAACACAAATATCTACATTTCAAGATGCCGAAAATCAACAATATTCAGAGACATTTGCTTATCCTGTCCAATTCGTATTTGCCGGACACTTCAGTTATGCAGAACCCTATAGCCTTATAGGACCATCCAACTATGCAGAATCATCCAGATATGCAGCACCATTAGTATTTGAGGTTCCATCATTTGACCTACACTGAACAATCACTAATGGTTGAGACTTCGATTTAAACTTTCAAAACATTTCCATATATGAGCCAATTTTTGATGTAGGCATGTATTTCGGTACACCACAACTGTATTCTCTGTCAAATCCCAATGAACAGATCCATTGGATGACACAAGATGTTACAAATGACACAACTAAAAGCGATGATATTGAAAAACTTGAAAAACATCAGTTGCGTTATCTGACACTGCGACCACCGTCTCGATATACATCTTGCTCAGACATTATTTCACTCCGACATAGAAGAAGATAATTTTTTTTAATATAATGTTAGTGTTGCTAAGATTTGCATGAAGCTATGAATTGTGAAATATTCCTTTAAATAGATTTTTAAAAAATGAGTTATTTAAAAAATATGAATTATTTATAGATTTTTAAAAAAGGTTATTCGTAAATGTGAAAAATATGAATTATTTATAGATTTAAAAAAAAAAGTATTTCAATTATTTCTGTCAAAAATTCAAATTAAATGCATGTGGGGATTCCTCTAAATTGAATGTAATATTCCCTTAAATAGATTTTGCAAAACTTAGTCTTTTATTGCTCCTGTAGTCAACATAAGACATGGTTTTATAGCTGACCCTGTTGCCATCACCTCCGTGACATAAAACAACAATGGAGGGGTATTGTTAATTTGACTTTTGTGTCTAATTGTAGAATAAATAATACAAATTACTTTTCTTTTAGTTACTAATTATCCTAATTTTCTTAATCTAATATCTAAATATGCATCGGAGTGGGTGATATTCATTTATTATTTTTTGTTGAATATTCTTAGGATGCAGGGTCCCACGTCATTCGTGGGTTCATACAATTTGAGAGAGACCTGTAAAAAGACGACATGAAGGTGCTCTCCATGTAGGAGTTCTCTATATCTCCTATGAAACTCCTCAAGTAGAACAAATGAGGCGATCTGATCTCTTTATGATCTGAGTGTATGTGTGCGTGCGTGTGTGTGTGTGTGTGCGCGCTTGCTTGCGGGTGTGTGTGTGTGTGAGAAAGAGAGAGAGAAAGAGCATGAAAGCAATCCATCGATCCCCTCCGCTCAATACATAAAGAGAAAATAATAAAACCATGAGCAATACAGTACGAAATCTGTCCACGCTATCTTGCTAAGAAGATTGCAATGAAAATGTTAGGCGACTCATAAATTATGATGAAAAATATGTCAATTCCTTTAATGTTGATAATTATTTTGGCTATTTGTCTATTCTGAGTACCAATGGTTAAGAGAAAATCATCAGACAGGTCTGAGGAACGCCACAACTCTTGGGAAGATAACAATGCCACTTCAATTCGGCAGGTCAATGCGTCATGTCAATTTGCCAAGCACATTTGATGGATAAGATGAGATATGTAAGGAACCTGATGACGACTCTGACCCATGCAGTCCTTCAAATCTCTATTTGTCGAGAATTAGTTATTCTATTACGAGTTCATGGACGTCAATTATCCGTATAAAATTTTGTTTAGCTTGATTTGATAAAAAAGTACATACATTATGAAAAATGTACTTTTTATAATTTAATTATTGACTGATATGCAAAGTTAGTGCATACGTGTATAAACTAATTATATGATGTAAAAATAGTATTAAAGTTAAAATATAGATACAGGAGACAGAGATGTTTAAAGTTAAAATATAATAAATTTAAATAACTTGATATAATCTTCTTAATTCTAACCCTATTGCTACATTTGTTTATGATAAACATTGCTTTCGTAGTTAATTAGTTACTAACTCGGTTGACCACTTTTGCAATGTTGATTGTGTATGTCTTGCAATAATGAAGATGGGATAATCAAAATTTTATTATTATTATTTTTGCATGCATAACAAACAATTTTAATCTATTTATAAATATAACACCCAACTTTAATGTTAATTTGCATGCATAATATTCGAATCTTTAATATCATATAAAAAATATTGCTATCACCTGCTTTAATAAAGTTAATGTATATAAGAATATAGTTGTCAGGGCCGGACCTAAGTAGGGTTAAGGGAGGGCAATTGCCCCTCCTCAAATTCAGATTTTTATTTATATGGAAGGACAATTTTATCTTTCGTCCCTCATGAAATAGATTTTTACTCATCTTTCTTGAAAAGGTGATCTAGCCCACTTAGGTGGAGACAACTATTAGGGAATATTATCATTGCCATCAAGGACTTAAGTTCATCCTTTTTTAAAAGCGTCACATGAGATCCACACGATGGGAAGGGACGATGAGCTTGCTTCTCGCGTTCTAGGGCAAAGAGGCACCAGGGGGTAAAATTTGCTTTTGAAAGCTGGGCAGCGGGCCTTACCCAGCTTTTGGCTTTCTATCGATACCGCGGGACGCCGTGGGAGCCACGCCGAAACAAACAGCGATAATATCGTTAATAGGTAACGCCCAACCAAACGGACCCTTAAGAGGAGAAATATGAGACAACGGATGCAAATAATAATAATAGTAATAATTTCGGCTTTCTATCGATACCGCGGGACGCCGTGGGAGCCACGCCGAAACAAACAGCGATAATATCGTTAATAGGTGCGGGGCGGCACCGCACAGCGGAGATAACACCCAACCAAACGGACCCTTAAGAGGAGAAATATGAGACAACGGATGTCGCAGAGAGTGGGTCAAACGGCTGATAATGGATGACAGGCTATTCAAATATCAAAACAAAATTACTTTGAAATGTTAAGTTCTAATTTTCTTTTATTTACTACTGTGGAGATATGGCATTTGAAGCTTGATGGTTAGATCACAAATGTAAAATAGATAGATAGTTTCATCTCATTTGAATCAAATGAGTAGCAATATAATTGCAAGTATTAGTTCTTGATTATGGATCGTACTAAGGGCTTTTATATTTGCTTGAAGTCAGAAATTTTTATTTGAATTAAGAAAAAAAATGAAAACTTTATTTTCATGTTTAAAATAAATGAAAATAGATAAATAAAAATTTAAAATGTTTTTGCTATTTACAACTATTTTATAAATAAGTATTATCAAGCTCTTCTCATGCAAATAATAATAATAGTAATAATTTTAAATGTTCTTTATAGATAAAAAATTATCTAGTTAGCTTATGATGTTTCCGAATTCTGAGAAAAAAAAAAATTATCACGATGGAGTATTTTTTTCTTCAGATAGAGGACTTTTACTCCTGACAGAGAACTTCTCCCCTTTGACAGAGGACCTTTAGTTCCAACGGAAGACTTTTTCCTCTGACTAATCAGTGTAACCCGACTTCTCCCTCTACGGAAAAACCTAATAACAACAAATACAGTGGCACCAAAAACTAAAAGATCTTCTACTACCCCTTAAAATAAGGGTAATATTGTAATTTATTTTTGGGCCCTCATAATATCTATAAATAAGGGTATCCTTTCATGTAAAAAAGTTTTTTTGCTCTCCCCATTTGTAACCTCTATTTTTTTTGAATCAAATGGGTCAAAGAGCTCAAGAACACCCAAATTCACCCCCGATAGAGCAAGTCTTCCTCTTCTTCTGTTTCTGTCTCTCTCTCTTTCTCTCCCTCCCTCATTCCTCTTTTCTCGATTCTATGCTTTACTCTTTTGGGTACGGTCTACCAGATAAATTTAAATTCAATATTTCAAAAGTTACAGTCAGCATAAATCATGCCGACAATAAGAAGATAAACAATACTAAACACGGAGGAGAAATAAAGTGAAGTTGCGGATAATTGATTTCCTTATGCAATTAATGAGGAGCAGTGGTTTGGGAGAATTAGCTCGTCGCTTTGTTAGTTGAGCTGTATATGACCAAGCCACTTTGCTCTTCGTTTCAATGGGACCTACAAAATCTGGGTAACCTATAACGCCTGCCCTCTTTGTTGACGATCTCATCCCTCCCGTGTCTAGATTTTATGTAAATACATACAAGTTTAGGAGTTGGACATAAAATTTTCTGGGACACGGTAAAAATAGGGAGCATTTACTTACACACACATTTTCTCTAGAATCCTGTTCAAAAGCACGGGAAGTACCGGACATGATTATGAGTTTTTTTTTGATAATTTTTTAATAAATAATTAAATTTATCATTTTTCCTATAAAAAGATTCACAAACATATCACTCAATTCTTATTTATTTACATATCTAACATCTTAATTTTAACTTATATATATATATATGCCCACCTTATTATTACCTACGGGTGAAAAAACTTATGTCACTTTTTAGGAGTTAAAATAGTGGATTCGAAAGATTTGGATGGTATAAATGTAAAAAATAAAAAAAAATAAAATAAAATTGAGGTGGTAGATATATAAATAAATCGTAATTGGGGGGTATGTATGTAAATGCTCCCCTTTTTTTATGCCTAAGAAGCAACGCCCTCTCTGCCTTCGTCTCTAAGACTGGCTCAGGCTTTCCTCTCCTCTCTCGATTCACAAGGAAGAAGCAGCCCACCGTTTTGGCTCCCGGCTTGATGATGATTTCAGGCTGTTTGTGGAGGGACAATCATCTCCGACACAAAGGACAAAGCAGACGATAATTTAAGGAAAGAAGAAGAAGATGCAGAGAAAAAGTAAAGAAAACAAAACTTTTACCCACTCAACAACAAAACTGGCAGCAAATAGCCACCATCTCCGACTACATCACAAATTCAAATCACAAATTCAAATCGAAAATGCATAAGAACCCTAAATCAAACATTCAAATCGAAAATGCAGCAACACAATAAGAACTTAATGCATTAATTTTTTTCTTTCTTTCTCTTGCCTGCAACTGCACCTGCACCTGCCCCTGCCCCTGCCCCTGCACAGCCGAATATCCCGTTCAGACATTGCGACACCTTCCCACATAAGATTTTCAGTCTTGGCTGTCGCACATCACTACCGGATATTCGCCGTCGAGAGAGAATGCGCATGATCCTCACTACTTTTCCCATGCTACTCTTCCCATAACCCTTTCGGATCTATTTATAAACATCATTTTTGGATCTATTTACACATGTCCATCTCAAGAACTTAAAACTTTCTTCGGAACGCTGGCCCACCAGCGAAGCATGACCTACGTGCTGATGATATTATTAGAATTGCAATAGCTACTATTATCATGTTATTTTCATAAAATAATATCATAATACTGCAAAAATAACTACTAAATACTATCAACCTCACATGAACTATTTTGAAAACTCCTGGTGTAATATTTTCTCACTACTTACAAATTGATATTTTTTTTAAATATTATATTAAAATAAATACATATGTTTGAATATTTTTTTAAATACATTTATTTTAATATAATAATTAAAATAAATTTAAGTAATCATATATTATGATTTTATCGCATAATTAGTCCGCAGCGAACAATAATAACATCATCGTATCGATAATATATATATAAATTTATAATAGCATATTCAATGAATTAAAAAAAAAAAAACTAATTCATATAAGAACTTTGAAAATAAGAAAACAAATTAAGGCTTTCTGTGCATAAATTAACACACACACACACACACACATATATATATATATACAAATTTTCCCAATTTATTTTGATCTGTTTATAATGATCTTCATTGAATCTAAAAAAAAAAATGATTCAGTCAAAAAAAATGACACGTGTCCGCCAGGCTTTCCCCACAGCTGAGGAATGTAGGAAAAGGCGGCACTGAGATTATGACCAACAAAAGGATAAAAGCCACGTGATTAATTAAAATGACATCAAGATAATACTTGGCTGCCGTGGGTGTTTGCGTGGCGACCGTTGGTTGGCCAGCACTTGCCGCCACGGTTGAGATGAATTTGAAAATCAGTCCTTGGAAAATTCTTCAAAAATAAACTAAAAGACCGTTAAGGATGGTTTCACTATCAGTTTAGACTCAACAAACCGAAGCAGATGAAGCAGATTTTTTTTTATNGAAAATTCTTCAAAAATAAACTAAAAGACCGTTAAGGATGGTTTCACTGTCAGTTTAGACTCGACGGACCGAAGCAGATTTTTTTTTAAAAAAAATTTGTTAAATTTATAATAGCTGATTCAAGGAATTAATACAATTAATACATATACAGTTTTTGAAAATAAGAAAAAAAAAAAAGGCTTTCTGTAAATAATATTACGTGTGAGTGGGGTCCGCATCATCTTAACAAAATAATACCAGATAATATTCCTTAAGAAAGATAAGGCTACGTCGGTTGTTAGTACTTAATGCTATTAAAATATGCGGTTTTATTAGGTACAGTATTTTTTTTTTTTAATATTTTACCTAAATCAAAATTTTATATCTAATGTGTATTTTTTTAATATCTGAATAAAATTTTCTTATCTATATATATATATGGATATTCATTCATCTGTTTGTTAGTTTATAAGTTTCAAATGAATGAAAATTAAAAGTGCATACAAAAAACATAGTATCTAAACTTGGAACATTACAGGGTGCAAAGCATAAATATACAATTTTCTAGGATCTTAATTGAAATCACTACATATATCTTGGGCTTCGTGTCCTGCTCCCATTCCCCCGAACGCACCGGCCGCTACCCTGAGCCGCAATTTAAGATTAGTTTAATCTTAATATATATTTTTGTATTTGCTAAGCACGTCGTTGTGCGGAGGATGCGATTAAGGATTAAACTAATTCCACTGTAAGTATTAACTCTTGATTATGGATGGTACTAAACTACTATCCATAAGATTAGTTTAATCTTAATCTTTTCTTTTTTTTTTTTGGCAAAAAATATCGTTGCTTGAAATTAAAAAAAATTGAAAATTGGAAAACAAAAAAAGCAGAGAGATAATATATATCGATCAAAATTTCAATGCAAATTCTTAATTGTTATGATATGGCTCATATAACATATTGGGACAGACGCTGAATCGAAGCGGAGCGGAAGAATCTGTCCAAATTGAGAAGTTATGTGGGTTGGGGTGCGGGAGCAAAGCCCCACAGTTTGGTATAGGGGTAATGTTGTAATTACATATTGTGCCTAGATTTACTCTTGGGGTTATAAATAGGTCTGTTAGTAACCCCAGGAGGTATCCCTGATTTTGTAACCCTTTTCTGAATATTGAAAGGAACTCGCTGCTCTGCTCCCGAGGACGTAGGCATCTTTGCCGAACCTCTTTAAATCTCTGTGTTCTTCTGGATTTGTGTCGATTCTAGTTTTTCTTCGCCCTTATTTTCTGAACAAGTGGTATCAGAGACTGGTTCAAGGACAGGGAAGAAAACTGCGGCGGCGCATGAAGCAAAAAGAACGATTTGGGGATTTTGGAAGGAGAAGTTTCGGGATCTGCATGGCTTCGGTTCGGAATCGAGGTATTAGGCCCACANCTTAATATATATTTTTGTATTTGCTAAGCACGTCGTTGTGCGGAGGATGCGATTAAGGATTAAACTAATTCCGCTGTAAGTATTAATTCTTGATTATGGATGGTACTAAACTGCTATCCATAAGATTAGTTTAACTTAATCTTTTCTTTTTTTTTTTTTTTGGCAAAAAATTTCTTTGCTTGAAATTAAAAAAAATTGAAAATTGGAAAACAAAAAATGCAGAGAGAAAATATATATCGATCAAAATTTCAATGCAAATTCTTAATGAAGCAGATCAAAAACTAAATTTAAAATAAATAATAAATAGTAATAATAATGAACTAAAAAAACTCGAGGGCTTCTAAAATTTGAAGGAGAAATAAAGGAGATTGTTAGTCCGAGGTGGGCCCGGTTTGATTAATTAAAGAGACTGTAACTCTGTAAATGTGCATAACTAAGATATCATAATCTATTATCTATACAATAAATAAATAATTTAATTTTATTTTATGAAAAGAGGAAAAAAAAAGACAGCTGTATTTTTAAAATTACATGTAAAATATAATTTAAATTAAAAAAAAACAGATAGTTGGATTTAGGGCACGAGCCCCAAAAAATTGTTTCATAAAAGCATAAATTAATCATTTTTAAATTATAATCTTAATTTTTTTTAATGAAAATTTTCATTTAAGACAATTACAGACCAGACACCCGAAACGTTGCTGTCTACAAATCAAGTACACTCTTTCATCCAATACAACCACCACACACCCAAAACATTGCTATCAACATACAACACAACCAGAGCCACCACAGCAAATACAAAGCCACTACCCAACCACTAACACAGCCACAACACACCACCTCTCCGGCGCCTCTCCTATTATGATCTTTACTGCCACGGCCGGAACGTCGAGAGGACAGTCGAGAGGGAATGCGAATGATTCTCACAGTTTTTCCATGCTAAGCTCAACCATTTCTTCTGATTTATAATGATCTTTATTGGACTAAGAAAAAAAATCACTTGAAATTACGTTGAAATTTCTCATAGCTCAGGATGTGCAAGCTTTTCTGCGCCCAAATTTGCCAAAGCGCTAATAGTTACCATTATTATAGTTTTTAAAAAAATATATCGCAGCTTCTGACGTCCATAAATTTTGAAAAAAAAAATTATATTAATAGACAAAAGAGAAACAAAAAAAATAATTAAAAAAAAACAAAACAAATTCAAAGTATTATTCTCTAACTTGTTAATCCTCGAAGTCAGTTTCTAATATTATTTTTGCTTGAATATAATATATAGATAATTAATATTATCTTCTTCTCAAAATAAATTTAATAATTTTAAGATTTGAATATCTTTATGTACTTTTATTTTTCATTTATATTACTATTTTCTCTCCAAAACTTTCAATTTATCATTTGCCACTTTATAATGAACTTTAATAATTTTTTGTANTCTTCTCAAAATAAATTTAATAATTTTAAGATTTGAATATCTTTATGTACTTTTATTTTTCATTTATATTACCATTTTCTCTCCAAAACTTTCAATTTATCATTTGCCACTTTATAATGAACTTTAATCATTTTTTTTAAATCTTGAAGGAAATTTTAATTTTAAGATCTCATAAGAAATTATATTTCATTGAAAAAATAGTTGCAAGGGGTGTTGCCAATAGTTACACTAAACCCCACACACATACAACTCACTAAAAACAAATAAAATACCTAAGAAACNTTAAATCTTGAAGGAAATTTTAATTTTAAGATCTCATAAGAAATTATATTTCATTGAAAAAATAGTTGCAAGTGGTGTTGCCAATAGTTATACTAAACCCCACACACATATAACTCACTAAAAACAAATAAAATACCTAAGAAATNCTCGATCTTTGTAAGTTCTGTATTCTTGGAAAACAAACTAGAGTCAGTTTTATGACTGGAAAGCACAAAACTAAAGGAATCATTGATTCTGTGCATTCTGATGTATGGGGCCCTACTAGGAAATTCTGACGATTTCTCTGATAAAGATCCTTCAGGATCATTTATGCAAAATTCGTCCGCAAGCGGGAAAGTACGATATAATTTCTTGACTAATATGTCTGAAATAAGTAACTTAAAAAAAAGGATGAAATTAACATTTTTTTGAGTTCCTCTATGGTTTTGTGATGTGATAGGACGAGGATGCTATGAATGATATGAGAGATGGTTTTGCACAAATACAGAGTGAACTTTCTGAGCTAAGAAAGATGGTGGAGAGTTGTTTGGAATGGCAGAAGAGGATAGATTTCTCTATCAATGAGGAGTTTTCTTCTGCTATTAATCAATCAGGCAAGACTCTGCATCTTATTAATTATTGTTATGCGTGTAAATATGAAAATGTTATGGTATGGCTCATATATCATATCGGGACAGACGCTGGATCGAAGCGGAAGAATCTGTCCAAATTGGGAAGTTACGTGGGTTGGGGTGCGGGGGCAAAGCCCCGCGGTTGGGATGGTATGGCTCATATACCATATCGGGACAGACGCTAGATTGAAGCGGAGCAGAGCGGAGCGGAAGAATCTGTCCAAATTGGGAAGTTACGTGAGTTGGGGTGCGGGGGCAAAGCCCCGCGGTTTGGTATAGGGGTAATGTTGTAATTACATATTGTGCCTAGGTTTACTCCTGAGGTTATAAATAGGCTTGTTAGTAACCCCAGGAGGTATCCCTGATTTTGTAATCCTTTTCTAAATATTGGAAGGAACTAGCCGCTCTGCTCCCGAAGACGTAGACATCTTTGTCGAACCTCGTTAAATCTCTGTGTTCTTCTGGATTTGTGTCAATTCTAGTTTTTCTTCGCTCTTATTTCTCAACANATTTAATTTGAAAAATTAAATTTCAATCTCATAAATTAAACTAGTTATTATTTATGATGAAGATAAAAAAAATAAAGAATAAAATGGTAGCAGAATCATGTGTACAATAAAGTCTTTTCTTTTTTTTGGCAAAAAATTTCTTTGCTTGAAATTAAAAAAAGAAATTGAAAATTGGAAAACAAAAAGTGCAGAGAGAAAATATATATCGATCAAAATTTCAATGCAAATTCTTAATGAAGCAGATCGAAAACTAAATTTAAAATAAATAATAAATAGTAATAATAATGAACTAAAAAAACTCGATGGCTTCTAAAATTTGAAGGAGAAATAAAGGAGATTGTTAGTCCGAGGTGGGCCCGGTTGGATTAATTAAAGAGACTGTAACTCTGTAAATGTGCATAGCTAAGATATCATAATCTATTATCTATACAATAAATAAATAATTTTATTTTATTTTATGAAAAGAGAAAAAAAAACAAAAAAAAAAAGCTCTGTATTTTTAGAATTACATTAAAAATATAATTTAAATTAAAAAAAAAACAGATAGTTGGATTTAGGGCTCGAGCCTGAAAAAATTGTTTAATAAAAGCATAAATTAATCATTTTTAAATTATAATCTTAAATTTTTTTAATGAAAATTTTCTCTTAAGGCAATTACAGACACGACACATGAAACGTTGTCGTCTACAAATCAAGTACACTCTTTCATCCAATACAACCCCCACACGCGAAAAGTTGCTATCAACATACAGCACAACCAAAGCCACCACAGCACAAACAAAGCCACTACCCAACCACTAACACAGCCACAACACACCACCTCTGTAACATACTGCCGGACCGTCGAGAGGAAATGCGAATGATTCTCACAGTTTTTCCCATGCTAAGCTCAACCATTTCTTCTGATTTATAATGATCTTACGTTGAAATTTCTGATAGCTCAGGATGTGCAAGTTGTGCTGTGCGCAAATTTGCCAAAAAGCCCTAATAATAATTATTATTATAGTTTTTAAAAAAATATCTCGCAGCTTCTGACGTCGATAAATTTTGAAAAAAAAAATTTATATTAATTGACAAAAGAGAAACATAAAAAATAATTAAAAAAAAACAAAACAAATTCAAAGTATTATTCTAACTTATTAATCCTCGAAGTCAGTTTTNAGGGATCTGGAAGGCGAAATTCCAGATCAAAGTCTAGAGGCAAAAAGGAAATTCATTGTTATAAGTGCAAGGAGTCAGGTTATATGAAGAGAGATTGTCCAAAGTTGAAGAAGCAGACTGGGGAGAAATGTGATATTTCATCAAAGACTGTGAATGTGGTGCAGAATGAAAATTCAGATTGCAGTGATGACGATATGCTCTCAGTTTCATTAACTCAGTTCACGGATGCATGAACTCTGGATTCAGGGTGTTCTTATCACATAACACATAACAGAGAGTGGTTTACTTCATACAGATTAACTAAATATGGCTCAGTCTATTTGGGTGATGATAGATGCTGCAATATAGTTGGTATTGGAGAAGTCAGAATTCAGATGTATGATGACACAGTTAGAACGTTATGTGACGTAAGACATATTCCAGATCTGAAAAAGAATTTGATTTCTTTGTGCACTCTACACAGAAATAGTTTTATTCCTAAGGCTGATGAGGATAGGGAAACCATCAGAATTGTTAAGGGTGCACTGACGGTGATGAAAGGAAA
>JXCR01145287.1:162889-174244 GCA_002079205.1 Phalaenopsis hybrid cultivar | reverse complement strand
TCACCTCAAAAGGACCCATATAAGAATTAGCCAAAGGAGCTTTCCCTAACCGATTATTATACCAAAAGCTACAGCTCCCATTACTAACATCCCAACGGAAAAACTCCTCATTAACTCTAGCAACTTTAAGCATTTCCTTCCAAACAAAAGAGTCAGAAGGATTTTGAATAATGAAAAGAGGATGAGAATTATCACAATATTTATCTCTCATCAAGCAGGACGAGAAGGAATTATCATTTCTGAATTGAAACTATAAATATTTATCTCTTATCAAGCAGGACGAGAAGGAATTATCATTTCTGAATTGAAACTATAACTTCATAAAACTAATTTTCATATTATCATTAATGCTTCTAAAACCCAAACAACCATAATGAGTAGGTTTATACGTTTTCAACCAAATCATCCAATGAATTTTGTGATTTTTACCAGCCCAAAGAAGTTTATTAAAGATATTCTCAAGTTTTTTTATCAAAATATTAGGAATTTTCATAAAAAGAAAAGTATGAAGAGGTATAGAAGTAATCACACTTTCAAGTAAAGTAACTTTACCTCCAAAAGACAAAAGTAAATTCTCCGAAGACATAGTCATCATATTTATCTTATCAATAAGACTATCAAAAGATGAACTTTTCTTTTACCTTTATCAAGATTGAAGCCCAGAAAAATAATATATAAACTTTCTTTAATAGATTTAGTATAGTCTTGTACCCAGTTTTTTTTTTTCATTGTAGAAATCCATTTAGAGCAATAAAAATTGTATTTATTTGAATTAAATACCAAACTTGGAGCATCTTGGAAATGATTAAGACCATCCCATAATCTTTTGATAGACATCTTATTAGCATTGGAGAAGATCACCAAATCATCAGCATAAGCAAGATAATATATCCCAAAATTACCCTTGATAGCATAATACATATTAGGATAATTAGAGAACACCCTGTTGAGATATCTGGATATGTAGTCAAAAGCCATAATAAAGATAATAGGAGAAAGAGGGATCTCTCTGCTTGATCCCCCTAGAAGACTTAAGAAAACCTCATTTATTACTATTTATCAAAATAGAATAATAATTATTCTCAAGAATTCTCTTGATAAAAAGACAGGAAGCTTGATTAAAACTTTTGGCCTTAAAAACCTTCAGAATGAAATACCACTTGATAGTATCATAGGTTTTCTTAATATGCATTTTAAAAATAACATTTCCATTTCTACATTTTTTTATCAAGCTCCAAAACCAACTCACGGGAAAGCAGAACATTCTCACCAATAAATCTGCCTTTAACAAAACTNTTGGCCTTAAAAACCTTCAGAATGAAATACCACTTGATAGTATCATAGGTTTTCTTAATATGCATTTTAAAATAAACATTTCCATTTCTACATTTTTTTATCAAGCTCCAAAACCAACTCATGGGAAAGCAGAGCATTCTCATTAATAGATCTGCCTTTAACAAAACCAGATTGTTACTTAGAAATCAAAATATTGAGATGATCTCGAAACCCGCTAACCACAATTTTAGAAATAAACTTAGAAACCACACTATTAAGACTTATTTTATGCATGAAGTTATCCCAATGTAAAACATTCTTGTTCATAGGAATAAGAACCAAAATTGAAGCTTTAAAATATTTGGGAATTAATCCTAATTTTTTATTAGGACGTGCANATATTAAGACTTATTTTATGCATGAAGTTATCCCAATGTAAAACATTCTTGTTCATAGGAATAAGAACCAAATTTGAAGCTTTAAAATATTTGGGAATTGATCCTAATTTTTTATTAGGATGTGCTCATCAATATTATTAATATTTATTAATCGGAATATATAGCTATACATCCCTACTTGAGTGACACGTCGACGCTCACTTAAAATTTATCGAAATTTCATAAATCAAAATTTATATATCTAATATCTATTTTCTTATATCCCTTGCATCACCCTAATTTCTAAAATAATATCAAAATCATTGCCGATTTACTAAAACTAATTTATTTAAAATAAAAAAAAATTTGCTTGCATGTATATTTAAATATCATTTAGGCATTAAGATGCTATATANCACTTAAAATTTATCGAAATTTCATAAATCAAAATTTATATATCTAATATCTATTTTCTTATATCCCTTGCAGCACCCTAATTTCTAAAATAATATCAAAATCATTGCCGATTTACTAAAACTAATTTATTTAAAATAAAAAAAAATTTGCTTGCATGTATATTTAAATATCATTTAGGCATTAAGATGCTATATAAATTCAGGGTTATTTATGTAAATTCCAAAAAAATTATTTTTCGGCAGAAATGANATGCTATATAAATTCAGGGTTATTTATGTAAATTCCAAAAAAATTATTTTTCGGCAGAAATGAAAAAAAAAATGAAATTTAAAAAGGCCATATAGTTCCTACGATATTTCCGTTGGCGCTCTCGCCGCTCATCTCGCCAACGAATCCGTTCTCTTAAAAGGGCAACACATTTTCCCCATCAATCCCACCCTTAGCACTAAAGTTTCAATTTTTATTCTTCCATGGCGTTCTCCGTTGCCCGAATGCCCGCCGGCGATCTCTGCTTGCCGGCGACTGGAGCTCGACGGAGACAATCGCCGATCCTCGATCGGTGGGACAGACGACATGCCTGTGAGATGATCGCCACCATCGAACGGCAGAGTCATGAAGCCGAGCTCTCTGCTCTGTCCAATCTCCGCGCCTCGTCTCTGATACAGATGTGGAGGGAGATGGAGGCCGAGGCCAGTCCTCGCGGCGGCGCGGCTTCGACAGCGGCGGAGCTGGTGTTCGGCGGGTCGGATGCGGAGAACGAAAGGGAAAGAAAAGGGGTTGGGAAGATGGTGAGGNGGCCAGTCCTCGCGGCGGCGCGGCTTCGACAGCGGCGGAGCTGGTGTTCGGCGGGTCGGATGCGGAGAACGAGAGGGAAAGAAAAGGGGTTGGGAAGATGGTGAGATCGATGAGTCTCAAGATGTCGTCTTGGACGTCTTCATCGAGCGACGAGTTGGAAATGATGGCGGGGGCTAAAGAGCAGTTTCAGAATGGGCTGACGGCCGCGAATTTGCCGGCGTTCGGCGGCGGAGGGAAAGTTGTGAGGGTGAGGGGAAGGAAGGAGATGGAGGGGTTGGTGATGAGGATGAAGGAGGAGAGGCTGAGAGAGATCGCGGAGCTTGCTGAGGAACAGAGAGTCTCTCGATTCCCTTTCCGCGGGAAGATTCAGGTGGTTTCATTCAGCTTTAGATACTAATTTTTTCTTAAAATTATAATTTTCGATTAGATATTTACACTCTCACTCACTTATCCATACATTCAATGCCTAACAAAAATCAGTCTTTTGGATCGTGCCCGAGGAATAAAACGTGAAACTAGAGAGAAGAGAGGGTAGGGGGGCTTGTATTGCAAGGGCAAAGAGGGATTTTCGCTGGCTCTTTCGCTCCTATTATTCTACACAAATTACAATTACAAATGAGAGGAGAAAGTAGTGAGCTCCCTACATGGGGGTTAAAAGAGAGAGCTTAGGGATCATTTTACATATACCACGGGTCCTCAATTTATAGAAGTACAAAGAGAGAGAAATACAATATTACATATTTACCATATATGGAGAAAGGGAGTGAGCTCCCTATATGGGGGTTAAAAGGAGGTTATTGTGGGGGCATTTTAGTCTTTTGTGGTAGTGCATACTGCTTCTTACCTCATCAAACGTTGGATCTGGGCTTCAACTAGTTGAAAAAATAGCTGGTAGAAGCAGGTCGAGTGAAGCTGGAAGGGTGAAGCTGGCCGCGTGAAGCATGCCAGGTGAAATTAGACCGAGTGAAGTTAGGCCGAGTGGACCTAGGCCTAGTGGAATTAGGCCGAATCAAGGAGGACAGCTGAGGGGGTGTTCGACCAGGTAGGGCCAACCAGTTGAGTGGTTGATGCAATCACCGAAAGCGAGCTTACATGTGTCCAACTTGTCGTTTAATCGATGAAAAATCTCCCCAAGTCATTTTCTTGTCGTACAACTACAATCCATGTTTTGCACTTATATCAAATCCAAAACTTATGTGTAAAAGAGTGATTTAGTTTGTCGAAAAAGTGATCTGATTATTGTATTGTAAATAGAAAAAATTAATGCTATGCACATAAATATTTGGGGTTCTAATATACTTACCACGCAAAACATTAAACATAACAATTTAACCACCCAAACTTTAAATATTACATTTTAACCACTTTTTTTAATTTCAACCACCCTCTTTTACCCACTATTGAAGGCTTTGAGTAGATGTTTTAGGTGGTTAAAATGTTATATTTAAAGTTTTAATATNAAATCAGGTATATGATATTTTGTATCTGGATATGGCTTCAAATATCCCTTTTGCATAGGATACCCGACATCTACTAAGTAGTACTTACCTGAGTAAGGGTTTCTTTCATTTAGAAATTTTAAAGTAATTAGGATGGTCAAAAGCTCAGAACGATTGTCATACCTGGTGGTGGATAAGGGAAATCATATTTTCTGTTGCTAGTAGCAAACTTTAAAACACGGCTGTCGTGTGCGCTATCTTTCCATCCAGCCATAATATATGTGAAACACATATTGAAATCACAAACAACCATTATATTTTGTGTTGGTGATCTGCATCGTCCAATATATGCAACTTCTCTTTGCCAGAAAGACGTGCGTCGACATGTGTTCCGTCAATAGCTCTGATACAATCCTGGTATGGATGAATTAATCAATAATAAGATCATATGTATGAAATTTGATTAACTAACATTTAAATATGGGAAGCACCTTAAAGAACGACATATAACGAGGGTCATTCGCAATATGTGTGGGAATGGACTGAAATGTTGGGTCCTCTGGTTTGACTATTTGACGGGCCAGACTCACCAGTCCATTCAACCCAACTGAGAAATATCTACTTATGGTTTCGGATGAATGTTGAAATCGTTCCATAGCTCCTCTCATCGATTCATTCTGGGCCAAAATGTAGAGTGTTATTGCCAACACCTCTCTAGATGTTGTTCTTGATGATCCTTGAAGTTCGTGGAGGCTCCGAAGTTCATTTAGGAGGTCAAGGAAAATGACTTTTATCATACGAAACATATTTGCAAAACGTGTCGGGTGACCACGCAATAACTCTCTGATCCATCTATCTCCAATATTGATAGACGTCATGCATGGGTTTCGATCAACATATGCGTTGTAGTAATGGTATAACAACGTAAGGGTGAGAGTAACAATGCGGATTTGATTAAATTTTCCTTCCTCCATAATATAAAATTTAGAAGAAAGGTAGACTTTTAAACCAAATATCAAATAGTTATGTAATATCAGTAAATAATATACAAAGATCACGTGCATGTAAATGTGAATTCATACAATATAAATATGAAGAAAGTTTCATACATGCCGCACATTTCATTGATATTTGCATATGTAAACATCAAAGTTCGATATGTAGCTAACATATTGAAGGATGAAAGAAATACAATACGCATAATGTGTGCATCACATAAATAGAAAATAAGACAGCAAGCGTTTATCAAACAAATAGTCAATTAAGTTACATATATAGCATTCAATCTTTCATAAAAGAGCGCAAGTAAGGAAGACAAAATTCTTGGTCTAAAGTCTCAAAGAATTGCCTCCGGGTAGAGTTCCCTAGCAACTTGACATACTTAACATACATATCCTGGTCTTCCTTAATGTCAGGATATGTATTAAGGATCTTAACACACTCATGAATTGTGTTGTCCTTCGCAGTTTTGGAATTATTTTTGAAAATTTCAATCAATGTCTCAATAGAACCTCTAACAAATGCAAAACCTTTTTTTATTTTTTGTAGGTCGGGGGCGCTTTGTTCCACCAGTGGATTGGATATCCGTGTTGATTTGGCTGGGACCTTCTTCTGAATCACCTATATGCTTTGTTTCTATATCCTCTGCTAGGTTTGTAACACCCTGTTCATTAGGGGTGAAAAAATGAGTTCCTGTTGCTACAACACCAGTAAACATGCCATCCAACTTCTCCTCAAAAGCTGGTTTAATTCCAGTAAATTTGAATTTTTTTGCCCCTGGCACAACCTGTAATCACAAAAAAAATTCTAATTAATATTCCAAACATGTCTCTAAAATTTACTTGAAATAGTGATGTTATTACCGCTAACTTTTCTGCCTACCATTCCTCAGGTGCATCAATTGTCTGCTTTAATGGATCCCATCCCAATCCAGTTGATCCCCTTTTAAGCTCTTTCCAAAGTTTCCAGTCCTTCTTTAATTGATCTCATTTGTTCTTTAGTTTCATCCTATCGTAATCTCTCTCAGTTATTTCTTTGAATTTAATTGTGATATTATGTCAATCTTCTTTATTAAAAAAAGTTGTGGGTCGATTTCCCAATTCCACCTCCCTTACGCATAGATCACAAAAAATATTAGTAGTCTCTCTATCCCACATAGCCGATGAACCAAAGTCTTTAGATGTACTCATCTTTTACTGTCATATNGGAGGGAAAGTTGTGAGGGTGAGGGGAAGGAAGGAGATGGAGGGGTTGGTGATGAGGATGAAGGAGGAGAGGCTGAGAGAGATCGCGGAGCTTGCTGAGGAACAGAGAGTCTCTCGATTCCCTTTCCGCGGGAAGATTCAGGTGGTTTCATTCAGCTTTAGATACTAATTTTTTCTTAAAATTATAATTTTGGATTAGATATTTACACTCTCTCTCACTTATCCATACTTTCAATGCCTAACAAAAAATATTAAATGTTCTAACAACACTACTCTTGAGTTCAAATTAGACTTTTTGATGGTGCCCAAGAAATAAAACATGAAACTAGAGAGAAGAGAGGGTAGGGGGGCTTGTCTTGCAGGGGCAAAGAGGGATTTTCCCTGGCTCTTTCGCTCCTATTATTCTACACAAATTACGATTACAAATGAGAGGGGAAAGGCAGTGAGCTCCCTACATGGGGCTTAAAAGAGAGAGCTTAGGGATCATTTTACATATACCACGGGTCCTCAATTTATAGAAGTACAAAGAGAGAGAAATATAATATTACATATTTACCCTTGCTTTAAGGAGGTTATTGTGGGGCATTTTAGTCTTTTTTGGTAGTGCATACTGCTTCTTACCTCATCAATCGTTGGATCTGGGCTTCGGCCATCAGCTAGTTGAAAAAATAGCCGGTGGAAGCAGGTTGGGTGAAGCTTGCCGCGTGAAGCATGCCAGGTGAAATTAGACCGGGTGAAGTTAGGGCGAGTGGACCTAGGCCTAGTGGAATTAGGCCGAATAAAGGAGGACGGCTGAGGGGGTGTTCGACCAAGTAGGGCCAACCGGTTGAGTGGTTGATGCAATCTCCAAAAGCGAGCTTACATGTGTCCAGCTTGTCGTTTAATCGATGAAAAATCTCCCCAAGTCATTTTCTTGTCGTACAACTACAATTCATTTTTTGCACTTATATCAAATCCAAAACTTATGTGTAAGATAGTGATTTAGTTTGTCGAAAAAGTGATCTGATTATTGTATTGTAAATAGAAAAAATTAATGCTATGCACATAAATATTTGGGGTTCTAATATACTTACCACCCAAAACATTGAGCATAACATTTTAACCACCCAAACTTTAAATATTACATTTTGACCACTTTTTTTAATTTCAACCATCCTCTTTTACCCACTATTGAAGGCTTTGAGTAGATGTTTTAGGTGGTTAAAATGTTATATTTAAAGTTTTGGTGGTTAATATGTCATATTCAATATTTTGGGTGATTAGAATCCCCCTCCCCCTCTTTATATATATAAGAAAGTTTGAGTGTGAAGCAAGAAAGTTCAACTTTTTCAAAGTGAAATACACCATCTTATGCATAGGTTTATAGCAGCAAATTATTATAGTTATAAATATCAATTCATAAGAGTTCGATATATAAATACATTGAAATTGTGTGGTATGTATCTAAAATTTTCAAAATTGAACTATGTGGATTGTATCTTAGAATATTAGCAAGTATTTTCATTCACGACTAAGTTAACAAACACCCAAACAAGTTAGCATTTCTTCATATTTTATCTTCACTTTTTTCTTGAGCTTTTAAGCAACTTTAATTTCAGTACATTTGTTCACCAACATTGTCAATCAATCTTAAATGACAACGAGAGAGAGCCGAGGAAGCTTTTGAATTTTTGCGTAAAAAAATAATTATTACATTCTCGAATGCACAACACATTGATTGGAAGCAAACTTAAGATTTCTAAGTTGCAGGGTCTAAGTTGCAAGGTGCGAGCACTCGCTCTGCCCAACTATCCCACCCCTCCTCCCCCACCTAAGCACTATCTCACACCTAAAATTTCATATTTACATGCATAACACTTCAGTGCTTTAAACCTATACATAAAAATGTGTAGTTCATTTTTAAAAAGTGGTAATAGTGCTATCTTTAATGTGATATTAAAGATTTGAGTGATATTTGTGTAAATACGAAAGTTTAGGAGTGAGGTCTATAAATACATTAGAATTGTGTTCTTTGAATGTAAATAGCCCAAAAAGAAGAAGAAGAGCTCTAATTACCAAGCTAAAAACTCATTTTCGCTCAATATGTAATATAAAAAGGCTCTTCAGAATACATTAACTTTTTTTTTATCTATCTCCAGTCATTGATTAGGCTAAGATTCCTCCGACAACAAGCAGCAGCCACCAAAGACCAACACCAACGGTCAATAAAATTTGAATCTGAGGAATTACAGGGAGGATCAAACGGTATATTCTTGAGGTACTTGCGTAAATTCCCTATTATTATTTCAATTTCAGGTACCAACCAATTCTTATTTATTTACATTTTTAAAACCTAAACTTTAACATTCACTTTAGATAATACTCAAATATTTAACATTACATGGAAAATATCATTGATACTAATTTTTCTAAAGTGGAATACATCTTTCCATTCATATGTTTTAAGGTGATCATGACAATAAAATATTAGATATCTAAATATCATCAAAGTTTAGATGTTAGATATGTAAATATATAAGAAATGCATGTTTTGTATGTGAATCTCTCAAGAAGAAGCTTTGTATTACCTAATCATATTAGATTTTTCTTAATTTCACAAATGGTTTTTAAGTAAAGGGACACTTACAGACATACCACACAATTCATGTGTATTTAAATAGCTAACAGCTAAACATTCATATTTACGTACATACCGCTTAATATTATCTGTGAGATTGAATTTCAATTAAATCATTAGCTCTCAATAATTGGCTGTAATTGAATTTTTCAAGGGAAATAACTCAAGATATAACTCAGCATTATGCAAACAAAATTGAGTCAGAGGATCATACGACTGATTTTCAAAATTCAGATTTTGGCACTTCAGTCAATCCTTCTGAAACTGAAGAAAGTCAGTACACAGAGTTATTCAGAGCAGAAGATCTTCAAATAGAAAACCAGAAATCTGATGCTTCTAGCAATGAGAGAATTTCATGGGAAAATTCAACTGATTCAAAACTACCCGATGATTCATTGCAAATCTATCAAAGAGAGATTTTGATAGACGAAACTGAGAATTTCACGCGCTCTAACTGGTTATTCAAGCAGAGTTTCGCCGAAAACGTCGAAATCCGAGAGCTACTTGACAGGTTTAATTGGCAGATTACTTTTTATGTTTGTCGTAGAATTTATGAGAATTTAGTTCCAGGTTCTGATGCTTGGTCTGATTCTTGATCAGGAAAACTGTTTCGAATTTCCTTGCTGGAGAGTTATCTCACAAATTGAACCAGCTGATTATGTCATTTATAGAAAAAAAAGGTTTGCAGTATGATGATAAGGGAAGAGAAGGGTGTGAAGAAGAAGAAGAAGAAGAAGAAGAAGAAACAATGTGGAGGCGAAATTATGAGGATTTTTCTGATCAAGATCCTTCTGAATCATTTATGCAAAATTCGTCGGCAAGCGGGAAAGTAGGATATAGTTTCCTGACTAATATGTTTGAAATAAGTAACTTTTTTTTAAAAAAATTGGATGAAATTTACATTTTTTTGAGTTCCTCTATGGTTTTGTGATGTGATAGGACGAGGATGCTATGAATGATATGAGAGATGGTTTTGCACAAATACAGAGTGAACTTTCTGAGCTAAGAAAGATGGTGGAGAGTTGTTTGGAATGGCAGAAGAGGATAGATTTCTCTATCAATGAGGAGTTTTCTTCTGCTATTAATCAATCAGGTAAGACTTTGCATCTTATTAATTATTGTTATGTGTGTAAATATGAAACTTTAGGTGTGAGATATGTAAATACATCAGAATTGTGTGATATGTATGTAAATGGCCCTAAAAAATAAGCCCATGGCTTTCTGATTGATGTCAATGTTGTTCTTACGATGAATATGATGATGCGCTATTCAATATCTATCATGAAAATAAAAAAGAAGTGTCCGTCATTGGTTCTTCAAGCAAAAATTATAGGAAGGTTTACATACATACCACTCAATTCTTGTCTATTTACATCTAACACCTAAATATCAATATATATATATATATATATATGTGTGTGTGTGTGTGTGTGTTGTGAGATATGTACTTCCTGACATAGAAATGAGACGAAAAAGAACACAAGCAAAAACAGATCGTTNGATAATTTCGACATTGATTTATATAATTTCATTAAAATTTAAACATAAAAGTTGGGTTTTTTGTAAGTTTTCTTGCATTATTTAAAACTCATGGTAGTTCATAAGATTATATTTCAGTGAATACAGTTAAAAGAGGGAAATCTTCACATAAAACCAAATGGAAGGGCAGTTGTTGCATCTGCTGTGAAGCCCAAGTTGACACAGTATTATACAGGTATATAATTGCATATTACTTTCTCTTAAATGAACATGAGGGAAATTTACATACCCTGCACACAATTCTTATGTATTTACACATCTCACACCTAAACTTTCCTATTTACATACATAGCACTTTGGAGCTTTAAATTTATCATGAAAATATATATTTCACCTTTAGAAGGTGGTAATAGTCCTATTTTTTAGGTGATAATTAAGAATTTGAGTGCTGTGTATTTAAATATGAAAATTTAGAAGTGAGATACGTAAATAAATTACAATTGCGTGCTATGTGTGTAAATGCCCCAAAAATAAATAAATAATTTTATGCTAATTATATGTCTGCAATGTTCTTATAGATGTGGGCACATGTGTGCCTGTTTCAAGTGTTCTCAAGGTCTGCAATGGAGCAATGGTAATTGTCCCATTTGTCGTTCTACAATCATTGATGTTGTTCGATTATATCCAAACATCTAAAATTTAAGCTTTCATTTGGTTACTTTCTTTATTTTTGTCAAAAAAAAAAAAAAAAA
>JXCR01145287.1:134612-149559 GCA_002079205.1 Phalaenopsis hybrid cultivar | reverse complement strand
AATTTGGATTTTTGTTACTTACCTGGAGCGACGTAGCCATAGGAGCCGGCAAAGACGGATGCGGACTCGAATTGGCCGGCAGATTCGGCGACGAGGGGTTTGGCGAGGCCGAAGTCACCAAGGTGGGCTTCCATGTCGGCGTCGAGGAGGACATTGCTGGACTTGATGTCTCTGTGGATGATCTTCGGGACACAATCATGGTGAAGATATTCAACTCCTTTGGCGAAACCGATAGCAATTTTGAGCCGAGCTCCGAAACATAATTTATTTTTCATCTTATTTGGTCGGTGAAGCCAGTCCCAGATGCTCCCATTTTCCATATACTCATAGATGAGGATGTTTCCTCCGTCGCCAGAGAAGAAGCCGAGGAGTCTAACGAGATGTCTGTGACGAATACGGCCGAGGGTTTTTATCTCTCTCGCGAAGCTTTTGTCGGCAAGGAATGGTTCTTTGTCTTCTTCCGCCNCTCATAGATGAGGATGTTTCCTCCGTCGCCAGAGAAGAAGCCGAGGAGTCTAACGAGATGTCTGTGACGAATTCGGCCGAGGGTTTTTATCTCTCTCGCGAAGCTTTTGTCGGCGAGGAAAGGTTCTTTGTCTTCTTCCGCGAAGATTCGTTTCACAGCCACGGTTTCGCCGGAGGGGAGTTCTGCGCGATAGACGGATCCAGAGCCGCCGGATCCGACTATGTACTCGTCGCTAAGATTGTTCGTCGCCGCCATGATCGTCTCCCGTCGGAAATCTCGTCGGTCGGATCGTTTCCTGATTAACTGGCGCTGCACTTGCCCGGAGCTCGACGAGCTGGCGCAGTTCACTTCAACTGCTTTTCTCGAAAAGCGCCCTTTAATAGCGATGGCGAGAGCCATGGTGAGGAAGAAAATGGCGATGGTTACTAGAGCGGTGGCGACGGCAATGGATGCGGTTGTTGGCGATGACTGCCGNGGCGCAGTTCACTTCAACTGCTTTTCTCGAAAAGCGCCCTTTAATAGCGATGGCGAGAGCCATGGTGAGGAAAAAAATGGCGATGGTAACTAGAGCGGTGGCGACGGCGATGGATGCGGTTGTTGGCGATGACTGCCTGTGGCGGTTGGATGGAGAATATTCCTTACGGCATTGTTGCATTGGCGGTCCGCATAGAGCGAGGTTTCCGGCGAAAGATTCTGGCGGCCACCGGGAGAAATAATCTTCGAGGTTCCCTGCAAGCTTGTTGTATGAGAGGTTTAGGGATACCAAACTGCTCATNTTCCTTACGGCATTGTTGCATTGGCGGTCCGCATAGAGCGAGGTTTCCGGCGAAAGATTCTGGCGGCCACCGTGAGAAATAATCGTCGAGGTTCCCTGCGAGCTTGTTGTATGAGAGGTTTAGGGATACCAAACTGCTCAANCATGCTCATCTCAATCCATCTCACCATATCAATGTCTCCACCAAATCTCTGATCAGTCGGCATCAAACCAGTCACAAGCTCCATTAGAACTATCCCCATGCTATAAACATCGCTCTTCTCTGTAGCTTTCATGNACCTTTGATGAGTACATTTTTTTTAGAAGATTATTGTTTAAGTTTGTGGATTTTTTGGATATGATGTTTGTCTAACTCAAGTTACACCCCTTACGGAGTTTGTCGCTGCCAGGTGGAGAGTTATCTTTGTTGTCAAAGATGATCGTTGTACAACCCTTCGTGGAGATTGTCGCTGTCGAGTAGCGAATTGTCTCTGGGGCCAAAGATGCTAGTCGTACACCGTAGGGTGGTGAATCTTTGTTGAGTTTGTCGTTGCCAGGTGCAAAAACGTCTATGGGGCCGAAGATGATTGTCTTACACCCCTCGCGGAGCTTATCACTGTAGAGTGGTGAATCTTCTCTGGAGTCAAATAAAATTGTCGTACATCCCTCGCGGAGCTTGTCAATGTCAGGTGAAGAATCGTCTCTAGGCCATAGGAGCACGGTTCTAACCTTTTACTTGCATATGTTCTTGTTTGTTCGGTGGAACCTCCTCCTTAGGTTAGGTCCCCTCTCTATCAGAGGAGGCCGCCTAGACTCTTCTCCAGGATGATTGTCATCGTACTCTTCACAAAGCTTGTCGCTACTGAGCAAGGAATCGTCTCTGGATGTTTGTCTGATCCGAACTACGAGACTTGAGCTCATTGTAAGAAAAGTCTTGTGACTAGCCCTTTGGGGATTTTTACCGATCGGACGTCCATGGCATCATTGTCGGTTTTTCTACCCAAGTTCGAGTTCCCCAAATAACAAGTGGTCACCGACATGCAAGAGCTCCTTGACCTCGCCAAGCCTTGACCTGATCTCTCACAGAGAAATTCAAAACATTATTGTTCATGTGTAGCATAGAGTAAGCTTGGAAGAACATAATGTGGTTATATGGGTTTGGAGACCTCTAGCTGGAACAATTAAATATCCATGGAGTTTAACTCAAAAGGATTGGGTGTTCTATAAATCTTTCCTGACTGGAAATGGACGACCGGAGACAGATGACCTAGCAGAGGGTAGTCTGTCGGTGGATCACAAAAATAATATAGCGATGTAGGTCCAAGTATAAGTTGAGTGGTATGTAGGTAAATCTAAGTGTAAATTGAGTGGTAGATATGCAAATTTTCCCTGTTTTAACTTAGTTTTGCACAGAAGCCGGTTTGGATAACATAAAGCTGCAGATTTGATAACTCTAGATTTTTTATCTCCATGGTTTCAGATATGAGAGGAGTGCTCGGATGGCTTGAGGAAGGTCGGTGGGAGGGTGGAAGATAAGATTTTGAGGTAACTCCAAAATCAAAATGGCAGAGACCAGTTAATTCTATGAAGCCTGGAAAAATGGTTGGCCCCTAATGATTTGGGTTTCTTAGCATCAAATATAACATACTGAACGCATGAAGATTCAAGTGGAAAATCGTGCAGATTCGGACGCTCACTAATCTGCTT
Organism: Phalaenopsis hybrid cultivar; assembly: GCA_002079205.1. Classification (NCBI taxonomy): domain Eukaryota; kingdom Viridiplantae; phylum Streptophyta; class Magnoliopsida; order Asparagales; family Orchidaceae; genus Phalaenopsis; species Phalaenopsis hybrid cultivar. Next base: position 146,632 of record JXCR01145287.1, on the reverse strand, counting down.
CCAACGGCTCCGAAAGAATTAAAGGCTGCTCCGATTTGATCTAAACATTTTACACTTCTTCTCGAACACTTGCTATTGCCAAAATAAAGCATTTCATGGATCTTTTTTCCCCCTTATCAAAAGTCAGCAAAAATGTAAAGAGGTACGCTGGTCTAGAGCAATAGGTTGAAGGTTCACTAAAATTTGAGTTTTCATTCTTTGACTGGATGACTGATCGATTAACAAATTGTGGGCCGACTGTAAGCCCCACAGGTGATGAAGCAGCCGGTCGAAAGGGGAATTTAGCTAGTAAATTGGATTTTTTGAGTTTGAAGGAAAAACAGTCGTGAGACTGTCCATGCAGATTTTTGCTCAACAGAGGCATAATCCAAAAATCACATTACAATCAACCAAACTTTCAGAAGGAATCAAATAAAGTGGGCAACCGGGTGACATCCGGTGATCTAATCACCCGAGCAAATAACTTCAACATATTACTGAATTTGATGGGAAATGTTTGCTCATCAAACTCAAAGATCAAACCATAGAATTAAGGAACACATCAAATGAAATAAATTTCAATGCGTGAAATTCGAATTTTAATTATAGCTTCAACCGACCAAATTTGAAAGTTCCCAACATTCAACACTATTAAATGAACACAAAAAAATACCTTTTTTTCTGTTCATTCAGAATCAGTCTACTCTAGTCTTCTTCCCATTGCCCATTCTCTGCTNCTGTCCTCTCGACGGTCCGGCAGTAAAGATCATAACAGGAGAGACGTCGGAGAGGTGGTGTGTTGTGGCTGTGTTAGTGGTTGGGTACTGGCTCTGTTTGTGCTGTGGTGGCTCTGGTTGTGTTGTATGTTGATAGCAACATTTCGGGTGTGTGGTGGTTGTATTGGATGAAAGAGTGTACTTGATTTGTAGACAACAACTTTACAGATGTCGTGTCTGTAATTGCCTTAAATGAAAATTTTAGTTAAATTTAATGCTTTGATCTACATAGTTCAATCTGCATATTCGTATAATCGAAAATTTTGCAATATGATGTTATTATTTAACTCTCATCATACCATACAATAACATAATGTTATTATATAATATATTTTCTATATACGTACATCTCATCAGTAAAGCTCAATCAATGAAATCAACTTTAGACCCTTTCAATTCAATTATATATTAAAAAAAAAAAAGAACTTGCCTTATACAAGTGAGAAAGACAGCAAATTTTTCAATAATTATCAAGTGGCATATGATAAGTTGAAATTTCTGGAGAGGAAATAGTATTAAAAATGAAAAATAAAATAGATAAAGATAATAAAATTTGAAAATGATCATGATGAATCTGAAAATTATTAAATTTATTTTGAGAAGAATATTATATTAATTATCTTTGCATCATATTCAAGTAAAAATAACTTTAAAAACTAAGTAGTTTAAATCAGTTTGGATGAGAAGAGCTGGATGATATCTATTTACAAAATTGTTGTAAATACAAAAACATTTTAAAATTTTATTTATATATTTTCATTTATTTTAACCATGAAAATAAAATTCTCATTTTTTATTTTTAAATTGAAAACAAAATTTATGAGTTTAAGCGAAATCAAAAGCCCTTAGTAGTTAATACCATCCATAATCAAGAATTAAAATAAAAAACTATTCTTAAATTGCGGCTCAGGGTAGCAGCCGGTGTGTGCGGGGGAATGGGAGCAGGACACGAAGCCCAAAATATATGTAGTGATTTCAGTTACGATCCTAGAAAATTGTATATTTATGCTTTGCACCCTGTAAAGTTTCAAGTTTAGATACTATGTATTTTTGTATGCATTCTTTTAATTTTCATTCATTTGTAATCTTATAAACTAACGAACGGATGAATTAACCTTTTAAAATTCTTTTACCCATAACCTGACTCTCTGGTTATGGGTAGTCTAAGTAGATACTTCTTTCGCGAATATTAGTTTAAGGTGCCTCCACCCGATCTTGTTTGGGCGAATATTCTTAACCTATCCTTGCGAGGTTTATCGCACGTAGACCCTCTACGTTTTACTTTTTCTCTTGTTTGTCTCTTTGTCGTATGTCCCTTCTTATTCGATTTTTCTCCTCTTCGAATCATTTATATGGTTCGGGAGGGAGATTTATTCGAATGGGGGAAGTATACGACGATCGACAAGCTAACGATTCATTTTAAAATAAAAAAGAGAAAAATAAACGGAAACAGTGGCGTGATAACTAATTTTCGTCGATCACATGTGGACACCCTACATCTATGATACCCAAAAATTGATGCCAACAAGCTTTTACATTGAGAAATGAGCTCTCATCTTGCCATGATCTCTCTCTCAAATCACCTTCATACAAAATCTCCAAGATTCTCTCCTCACTCTCTACTAGTTATCCTCTTCTTTCTCTAACAAACTGATTTTCTTCCCTTAGTCACCACTCTGCAAGCCTCCCTCATAATTTATAACAAATGAGTCTTCCACAAGTAGACCTGGTTCACCAATTGGAAGCTTCCATAATTTTTTAACAGCTTTGATAGAATTACGAGTATGTCATTGCCTTAGTTTGCTAATTTTGAGTCATTATAACACAAACAACAAGTCTTTATCCCACAAAGTGGGGTCANTAAGATTGTAGAAAGGTCTTAAACAAGTTGAAACTATATATACAATTGTTCTTTCTAAAAGATACTAATCCAAAAAAAAGTACCATTAGAAATTGTATCTTATAAAGAACGTTTAAAACTATAATAATAGTAACTATTAGCGCTTTGGCAAATTTGAGCGCAGAAAAGCTTGCACATCCTGAGCTATGAGAAATTTCAACGTAATTTCAGGTAATTTTTTTCTTAGTTCCAATAAAGATCATTATAAATCAGAAGAAATGGTTGAGCTTAGCATGGGAAAAACTGTGAGAATCATTCGCATTCCCTCTCGACTGTCCTCTCGACGGTCCGGCAGTAAAGATCATAACAGGAGAGACGTCGGAGAGGTGGTGTGTTGTGGCTGTGTTAGTGGTTGGGTACTGGCTCTGTTTGTGCTGTGGTGGCTCTGGTTGTGTTGTATGTTGATAGCAACATTTCGGGTGTGTGGTGGTTGTATTGGATGAAAGAGTGTACTTGATTTGTAGACAACAACTTTACAGATGTCGTGTCTGTAATTGCCTTAAATGAAAATTTTAGTTAAATTTAATGCTTTGATCTACATAGTTCAATCTGCATATTCGTATAATCGAAAATTTTGCAATATGATGTTATTATTNAATGCTTTGATCTATATAGTTCAATCTGCATATTCGTATAATCGAAAATTTTGCAATATGATGTTATTATATAACTCTCATCATACCATACAATAACATAATGTTATTATATAATATATTTTCTATATACGTACATCTCATCAGTAAAGCTCAATCAATGAAATCAACTTTAGACCCTTTCAATTCAATTATATATAAAAAAAAAAAAAGAACTTGCCTTATACAAGTGAGAAAGACAGCAAATTTTTCAATAATTATAAAGTGGCATATGATAAGTTGAAATTTTTGGAGAGGAAATTGTATTAAAAATGAAAAAGNATTATAAAGTGGCATATGATAAGTTGAAATTTCTGGAGAGGAAATAGTATTAAAAATGAAAAAGAAAATAGAAAAAGATAACAAAATTTGAAAATGATCATGTTGAGAAAAATAAGGGCGAAGAAAAACAGTAATCGACACAAATCCAGAAGAACACAGAGATTTAACGAGGTTCGGCAAAGATGCCTACGTCCTCGGGAGCAGAGCGGCGAGTTCCTTTCAATATTCAGAAAAGGGTTACAGAATAGAGGGATTACCTCCTGGGGTTACTAACAGGCCTATTTATAACCCCAGGAGTAAACTTAGGCACAATATGTAATTACAACATTACCCCTGTACCAAACTNAAAAGAAAATAGATAAAGATAATAAAATTTGAAAATGATCATGATGAATCTGAAAATTATTAAATTTATTTTTGAAAAGAATATAATATTAATTATCTTTCCATTTTATTCAAGTAAAAATAACTTTAAAAACTGAGTAGTTTAAATCAGTTTGGATGAGAAGAGCTTGTTGATATCTATTTACAAAATTGTTGTAAATAGCAAAAACATTTTAACATTTTATTTATATGTTTTCATTTATTTTAACCATGAAAATAAAATTCTCATTTTTTTTTATTTTTAAATTGAAAACAAAATTTATGAGTTTAAGCGAATGTAAAAGGCCTTAGTAGTTAATACCATCCATAATCAAGAATTAAGATCAAAAACTATTCTTAAATTGCGGCTCAGGGTAGCGGCCGGTGCGTTCGGGGGAATGCGAGCAGGACACGAAGCCCAAAATATATGTAGTGATTTCAATTACGATCCTAGAAAATTGAATATTTATGCTTTGCACCCTTTCAAGTTTAGATACTATGTTTTTTATATGCATTCTTTTAATTTTCATTCATTTGTAATCTTATAAACTAACAGACGGATGAATTAACCTTTTAAAATTCTTTTACCCATAACTTGACTCTCTGGTTATGGGTAGTCTAAGTAGATACTTCTTTCGCGGATATTAGTTTAAGGTGTCTTCACCCGATCTTGTTTTGGCGGATCTTCTTAACCTATCCTTGCGATATTTATCGCACGTAGACTCTCCACGTTTTACTTTTTCTCTTGTTTGTCTCTTTGTCGTATGTCTCTTTTTATTCGATTCTTCTCCTCTTCAAATCATTTATATGGTTCGGGAGGGAGATTTATTCGAATGGGGGAAGTATACGACGATCAACAAGCTAACGATTCATTTTAAAATAAAAAAGAGAAAAATGAACGGAAACAGTGGCGTGATAACTAATTTTTGTCGATCACATGTGGACACCCTACACCTATGATACCCAAAAATTGATGCCAACAAGCTTTTACATTGAGAAATGAGCTCTCATCTTGCCATGATCTCTCTCTCAATTCACCTTCATACAAAATCTCCAAGATTCTCTCCTCACTCTCTACAAGTTATCCTGTTCTTTCTCTAACAAACTGATTTTCTTTCCTTAGTCACCACTCTACAAGCCTCCCTCATAATTTATAACAAATGAGTCTTCCACAAGTAGACCCGGTTCACCAATTGGAAGCTTCCATAATTTTTTAACAGCTTTGATAGAATTATGAGTATGTCATTGCCTTAGTTTGCTAATTGTGAGTCATTGTAACACAAACAACAAGTCTTTATCCCACAAAGTGGGGTCGGCTACATGAATCCTTTTTTAGTGTCATATTTTCATATAATTCTAATAAATTAAGTTCATTTTTTATACAATATACTCAAGTCTTTATTCCTCTATCTCAGCCTTTCTTAACATAAATCGAATTTAAAACAAATGTTCTGCTAATTGAATCATCAAATGGTCGACATGTAACGTGACCAAACCATCTAAAACGACTTTCTCTACACAAGATACTTGATAGATAATCATTAGGTAAAGAGAATAACAAAAAAGCAACAAGAAGAACAACAACAAGCATTTATCCCACAAAGTAGGGTCGGCTACATGAATCCTTTTTTAGTGTCATATTTTCATTTAATTATAATAAATTAAGATAATTTTTTATACAATATGCTCAAGTCTTTCTGCTCAAACTCAGCCTTTCTTAACGTAAATCGAATTGAAAACATCTACTCTGCTAATCAGATTATCGGATGGTCGACATGTAACGTGACCAAACCATCTAAGATGACTCTCTCTAATTTTATGCTCCAATGGGGCTACACCAACTCTGTCATGGATATATTCATTTCGCAAAAAGAATAATAAAAAAAATTACAAAAAAAGTTATTAACTCTGAAAATAATCTCATTAGATGAATGAAAGTATAAATAAGTGTATCCACTAGTTGTAATAAGCAGAGAGTTGGCAAAGCCAAAAGAAACTAAGAATTGTTGTATTACAGGTAACAAGGCACAAGGTGCTTCCTTGAGGACAAAGCTGGCTTTGCAAAGTATGTAAATAACCGTAAAGTTTTGGCTATAAAGATGCCCACAAGTAGATGGCATTATTGATATCAAGTTGATGAAGACATCATCACTAACTAAAAGTCAAGCTGAGAACCAACTATAGTGATGCATGCTTGACAAATGGGTCAAAAATGTCATGATAGTCAAGTCCTAATCATTCGTGAACCTTTAGCCAGCAATTAAGCTTCTTTGTAAATGTCAATACAGCCGTCAAATTTATATTTACTTGAAAAATTAACTTGACCCAATAAGATTTTGAGTGAAGGTAGAGAGAACAAGTCCAATGTTCCCTTCTAAATAAGAGCATCATAATCATCCAAAATATACCCGGACCAGTTATAATCTTCTGATTGTTTGGGTTATATTGGTGGATTGAAGCTGAAGTGATAGGATTAGTGTGATTGTGATAGTGCATTATAAATTGGTTTGTTAATATTATTTTTGGCTTAAGTAGTGTCTAATGAGTATTATCGGGGTAGAAAGGGAATGGTTTGTTTGTTGTTGTTGTTGTTTATTGTAGAGGGAGGTAGAAGTTTTGGCATGGTTCATTTAGTGGAAGATTGTTAAGATGGGCATTATAGAGATGAAAGTTATACATGGTGAGCACGAAAGTAGCCTTGCAGTGTGGAGAAGGGGTATGATATGGTGATGCCAAGAGAGGATTACTTCTTCAGATTACGAAACAAAGAAAAAGATGGAAGGGGAAGAATTTATTCAATAAATTGTACATACGGGAGAGATAGATTTTATAAGTAGTAATGTCGTGGCAAAAATATGAAGTTTGAGTGAGTATTTTAGGATGAGATGAGGTGTTTGGAGTGAGATTCAAGTTTATTTGTTTTGACAGGAAAAGACATAGGTAATAGAGGTGGCCAAATATACAAAGTTTTGAATGGTCGGAAGGCAGGCCAAAGAGGTTTTTATATGGAGAGGACACGATAAATGTGGATGTGCGCAGATGATTTATGAGATAGATTGATAAGGCAAAGTTATGAATTCAAAAGAAAGGTGAAATAGATGCACGGGATAAGAAAGAGAACAATCTGATAATATGTCAATGATATCTTTTATGGTACCTATTATCTTCAAGTGTGTGTGATAAGCTAGTGAGATGGGAAATATCACTGGCAAAGGTGAATTTTTCAGTATAAGGTAATGATTTTACAATTAAAATATTTCTCCAAGGCATTGAAGATAATGAAGACAGCATAAACATGAGGATTTTGCTTGTGTGGATGGTACTACATGTATTTGGTATGATGATTGATAAAAATGACAAAGTGTTTGAAACCATAATAGAATAGAATAAGTGAGGTCCACACACCAAAGAAAAATATTTCAAGAGACAAAGCATATATAATAGTAGTGGCAAAGAATGAAAGGTTATGAATTTTATCGCACTGAATCATACTGCAAACTAGAGTAGATGAAAGTGGCAATTATAAATTCAAATTGAATCGTGAAATAATATGTTTAAGGATCAAAATTTTGGATAGTTTAATTTATAAGGCCAGTCAGATGAAGCCGTCTTGACAGTAGAAAAAATTAAGTGGAGCTGATTGGAGAGAAATCATAATTTTGCTTTGATAAACTGATTTCTCTCGCACACATCCATTACAAGAAATCAGTAAGAGATTCAGCTCTCCACAAATAAATGATTGGATTTACAAAACTAAAACATGAAAATAAGGATCCTTTTCAAACAAGGTACAAAAAGTAGATTATTTAAGGAATTTTTACAAAAGTTAGAAAACAAAGAGGTGGGATTGGCGTGGTTTATAGGTAAACCCGTGCCATCTCCAATCATAACATCATCCAAGCCATTATACAGAGTGCGAGGAGAGAAATTGCACAGATCAGTGGTGATGTGTGAAGCACCACTGCCTATTGGCCAGCTGCAAATGATCAAAAATGTTGTTGAAACCATAGTGGTCTTGTGATTGAATCAGTTTAAGAAGAGAAGATGAGAATATTGAGAGCTGTCAGTAATTAAATCAATAAACCCAAACCCCATCTCCAAAATCACTCCAAAGTTACTGTAACCCATCAATTCTCACCAGAACTGACAAGTTAAATTAAAGATCAAATGAAACAAACAAATAAGAGAAAAATTAGATCCAAAAAAAGATGATGAAGAATCAAAGGGGAGAAGAGGACCAGTAATGAGATTCATATCACAGGGAACGATACACTCGTCATAACCGGTATCGTCATCTTCTCCAGTCTCAGCCGGTAATCGTGTTCCGTGTCCGCTGTAGTGAACAAAGAGGTAATCGCCGGGTTCCGCGGAGTGAACAAGGTTGGTGATGGCTCGCCGGATGTTTGCTCCGGTGGGTTGGGTGTAGGCGGTGTCAGTGTCGATCAGTACCTTGATGTCACTCTCCTTGAAGCCGTAGCGATCTACCAGGCATCGATGGACTCGTCGAACGTCGTTCACACAACCTTTCAGCTCCGCCTTCGTTCCTGGATAGTTGCAGCCGATCAGCACAGCTTTCTTCGTCATTCTTCCGCCGTCAATATCGGATTANGTCATCGAGGAGGTGGAAAGGGTCCTCGGAGAAGGAGCTCTTTATGTCTAAGAGAACGTCGGCGATGGACGATGAGGCGGCGGAGGAGAGGTGCGAGAAGAGGAGCGCGAATACTAAAGCAAGTTTGATGGCCATGGTTCGATTCTGAGAATCATGCATGGATGCATGGAGAGGTTTTAACGTTGGTTTGACGTCTCGTGAAGCGCGATCGGCCATTTAATTGCGCCGATTTGATTGCGAATCGGCGAGGGAGACTTGGCCGAGCTCGAATATTAGAGCAAGAGGGAAAGGCAGTTGGCTTCCTTCATTAACGAGGAAAGCGAACGGTTTGGTTCGCTGTAGCGGCTGGTGTGGCAGCGGGGGTGAAGTTGGACGGATGTGCACGTGGCAGATGTTGAATGGTGGAGGGTGTGATTTTGGGACCAATAGGAGAGGGAAATATTACCATAGTTTTTCCTTTTTATTTGAATTTCTTAAATTTTACAAATAATAAACATTAAGAATTTTAAATTTATTGGATATATGTTAAGATTAATAAGTTTTAATTAATTTAAATATAATATTACTGTTATGTGTTGGCCAATTGGTGGTGGTAGAGTATATTGACCTTTGTGTTGTAGAAAAATTCAGCCCATGGATAAATAAAAGAGTTGATAGAGGTGACAATAGATTTTTACGTGAAAATCTTGAAATAGATAAACATCTCATGACCAAATTCAGTTGAAATGATTTCACTATGACAATGTAAGTTATAAAATTATACAGATCGTTGAATAGTCATAAGCAGTATTACATAAATGAGAGTTATCAACGAGACTTTCACTTGGTGGGTGACGCTATACGTTGAAGATGTGATAGCGACCTAGATGTTGTGAAGGAATTCTGATGATAAATGTCATATGTCATAAAATCTTATGTTAGTGTCATCGGTAGCAACCACCTGATGATGATGTTTGCTGACGAGGATGGTGGTAACAAGATAGAGGAGATTTGAAGTTGACTATGACCCAACAATGATGGTATAGTACTGATGACTGTGGTGGTCGGGGAATGCTGTTTCAATTATGGAGGTGGCCAGACGGTGGTAGTCTGGAGGTTGTGACAGTGGTGCCTAACAATAGTGGTCTGGCGATGTCAGTGACCGGACGATAGTGGTCCGATGATGGTGATGGAGGTGGTCGGCCAAGTTTATGTTATACGGTGGTAGCAACTAAACGGCGGTGGTCTAGCGATGATGACGTTGATGGTCTAGCTGTGATGGTGGTGGTGGCCAAGCTTGGTGGTCTAGTAGTGGCAACGACCAGACGACATTGGTCTGACAATAATGGTAATGGTGGTCGAGCAATGATTGTAAAACAGTGGCGATGACTAGATGATAGTGGATTGGCGGTGATGATGGTAGTGACCGCGCAGTGGTGTTCTGGTGGAGGTGGCAGCCAAACAGCGATGAACCGAAGGCGACCAGACATCAGTGATCCGACAACGACCAGAAGACATTACTTTGACGGTCGGTGTGCTAGACGATGATGGCACGACAACTGTTGTGGTCAGATGACAGTGGACCGATGATGGTTGCGACTAGATGATGGTGGTCCAGTGAAAATGACGGTGAGACAACAGTGGTTTTGCGATGGCGACGACATGACGACAACAGAGCTCGGGAACGCTTAAGTCCCCCTTATGAAAGAGAGTGGGGGTCTGTTTATAGATCTTTTTGTATTGGCATCATTCATAAATATTGCATTTATTTGAATCACTTCATCGAATAACTCAGAGTGATCCCTTTAATGTTTTTTTTTTCAAAGAAAAGCAAAAGGAACTGAAATAAAGATTGTGAACTGATTATATTATTTTAAATAGTGTAAAATTAAAATTTTTATTAATTAATTTGAAAATAAGCGATAATAAATAATGAATTTATTGTTGAAGATCCGACAATTGACTCAATTCAAATATCTATAGGACCCAAGTCCAGCAAATAAAACAGGGACCAAACCTCATCTTTGATTCTTCTTGGGGGTGGGGTCATTTACATAAATACCTCGAAATTCTTATGTATTTATATCTCCAACACTTAAATTCATATTTACGTTAATTTCACCCAAACCTTTCATATCACATCTAAAATATAACTATTTTAATTTTAAAAAGTGAAATATAGGATTTCATTCATAGGTAAAATGATACATATGTAAAAATTAAAATTCCGATGTTTGATATGTAAATACATAAGAATTAGTGGTATGTATGAAAATCTTCCATTATTTTACGGGAAGCTTTGTCCGCACAAGCCCATAAAAATGTGAATATTACGCTCTCCGACGCTATTGATTTATTTATGAATGAACAATTAGAGTTAAATTTAAAAGCATGTTGTTGGACCCTCCAATTTGCTTGCAATGATCTTCTCCTTCAATCACTAGGCCTCTATTCTTTTCTCTTGCCCATTATATTTCGTGTTAGTAGCAGGGAAGACACCAAAATTTTTTACGTGGAAAAATTCAAAAAAAGTAAAGAAAACTGCAGTACTTAATCCAATAAAAGTAATTCACTATAAATACACACCATTTTATCACAACTTGGAGAGCAGGGTTATAATTTTACATCAAATACAACACTTATTTGTATGTAATGTATAGAAAACTTCATGAGTTTGAAAAGAATCATCATATTTTGAATACGACTATTGTAAGTAATAGTCGCGGGAAGTTATCATCGGATCTTCAATAATGCATTATCTATTATGATCTTATTTTAGATATGATGGTAGAAAGCATAAGTTGTCAGCGGTGGTGAGTGAGAGTGACTGGCAGTGGTCTATGGTCACTGATTGGTGGTGGCCGACAGCGTTCGGCTGCTATAGAGATTGGAAGTTATCATCGTGCATTGAATGCGACGTTGCACATTACGAATGTATTTGGGATACATCGTTAGCAAGTAGAGTCAGTAATAGCGTTGAGCAATGGCGGTCGACAGTTGTCGAAGAAGGTTGATCAGTAATGGTTGAAGAAGACTGACCAATAGTGATCTACGATGGTTGATGGCTACAAAGACCAAAAGTTATCATCAATTCTTTAATATGGTGTTGCAAATTGCGACGGTATTTGGGGTACGTCATTAGCAAGTAGGTGTTGCTGATGACGGCAAGCATGGGTGGCTGGCGGTGATCCATGACGCGTGACGATTGGCCGGAGTTCATCGATGGCTACGAACGTCGGAAGGTATCATGTTGTCTTCAATACAATGTTGCACTTATGATTGTATTTGGGATACGTCATTAACAAGCAGGGGCCATCAATGGCGAGAAGCATGGGCGGCTAGGGATGACAAGCGGTGGTGGCTGTCAGCAGTGGCCGACTGCCTCCGATGAGCGATGGTCGACAGTAGTCAAAGGTTGCCGAGGTCAGAAAGTATCATCAGGTTTTCAATACAACGTTGCACTGCGAGCTGCACATATATATATATATATATATATATAT
>JXCR01145287.1:85637-134462 GCA_002079205.1 Phalaenopsis hybrid cultivar | reverse complement strand
TGGTTTATCATTTGGAAGTGATGTTTTTTGTCCACTTGGATGCATCCCAAGCATATAAATATAAATATGAGGTTTTCATATTAGATATTTGGGGCATATATATATATATATATATATATATATATATATATATATATAACACACAATTGAAATGCTCTAATATTTTTTCCATTGATAAAACTAATCAAACCATTGAAATCATTAAAATTATAGTGAACTAAAATGGATCCAAAAACTTATATGATTAATTCTTTTCTACAAATAATCTAAATAAAAATATTATTTTTTAACGTTAATTATAAGAATTAAATTTAAATGTCCACAAATAAAAGTATAATTTGCTGGTGGTGATACATGAAAAGATGCATCTATGACTTAATACATTATGTAATAACAAATTATTGGTTCCCAACCACCAAATCCAGTCGTCCTCTTCCCCATAAAAGTCTATAAATTTAAAATAAATTAATAAATAACATATTTTTTTCATTAAACATAATCATAACAACTCAATTAAAACTGACCCCCCTCCCATAATAAATTTAATTTTATTTCGAAAAATTTACATATATACCACTCAATTCATATGCATTTGCATATCTAACCCCTAAACATCAATTTTTTATATTTATATGCCACATCATGTATGCATTTTTTATGTGATAATGAAAGATTTGGGTGGTATAAATGTAAAAAAGAAGAAGAAGCAAAGTTTAGGTGTTAGTGAGAAAATTATTAAGAATTGGATGATTTTATAAAAATATTTTTTTTTTAGAAACGTCAGCGCAAAGCGGACCCCACCCAACTTCTCTATTTTTAAATCTCTTTTTAACGGTTCGGATAAGCGAGAATATTAATTAATTAATTTAAAGATAAATTATTTTAGGTTTAGGGAATGATTGGTTGCCATTGCTTTCATGGATTAAGACTTGAGATCATTATTTGGTCAACTAAGCCTATCTAGTGTTTATGTTTTAGCCCATACTTTACCATTAATTCAACCATAAATAAATAAATAATAATAATAAAGCCTTAAATTTTCATATTTATATTTTTGACAATTTGGTTGAATCTTTTTAGGACGTAGGGTCCCGTATTATCCATAAATACATATAATTCGGTAAATACTTTATATTCTTGAAAGAAAGAAGAGAGAGAGAGATGATGATGAGATTTGAGTGAAGGCTGATGAATCTTGTACCAACCTTGATCCTTCGACAAGCGGGAAATAATTGCTCAGAGGATGTTTTTCGAATTACACTGTTAGAGTGAGAGAGAGAGATGATCCTCTTATCTCATCTTAACTTCCTTTTTATACAGTAGGTAAAATAATAGATAATACACTTGATACAATAGACAATCATTTATATTGTCCTAATAAAATATTGTGATGTGGATCTCAGGTGACGCTTTTAAAAAAGAATGAACTCGAGTCCTTGATGGCAATGATAACATTCCCTATTAGTTATCCCCACCTAAGTGGGCTAGATCACCTTCTCAGAAAAGATGAGCAAAAATCTATTTCATGAGGTGAGGGACAGAAGATAAAATTGTCCTTCCATATAAATAAAAATCTAAATTTGAGGAGGGGCAATTGCCCTCCCTGAACCCTACTTAGGTCCGCCCCTGACAACTGTATTCTTGTATACATTAACTTTATTAAAGCAGGTGATAGTAATATTTTTTATATGATATTAAAGATTCGAATACTATGCATGCAAATTAACATTAAAGTTGGGTGTTAGATTTATAAATAGATTAAAATTGTTTGTTATGCATGTAAAAATAATAATAATATTTTGATCATCCCATCTTCATTATTGCAAGACATACACAATCAACATTGCAAAATTGGTCAATGGAGTTAGTGACTAATTAACTACGAAAGCAATGTTTATCATAAACAAATGTAGCAAAAGGCTTAGAATTAACAAGATTATATTAAGTCATTTAAATTTATTATATTTTAACTTTAATACTATTTTTATTTTTTTCGAAAAAAAAAATCCGAATATATCATATAATTAGTTTATACACGCATGCAGTGACTTTGCATATCAGTCAATAATTTCTTTTATCTTTACGTGACTTTTGTGTCAAAGAGCAAGACAAGAATGACACCTCATGCTTTCATAAATATAATCCTAATTATTTTATATATTTTGAAATGATTTATATACATAAATATTACCTTACATTATTATTATTATTATTATTATGTTCATATATAAAGAAAATTAAATTATAAAAAGTACATTTCTCATAATGCATGTACTTTTTTATTAAATCAAACTAAACAAAATTTTATACGGATAATTGACGTCCATAAACTCGTAATGGAATAACCAATTCTCGACAAATGGAGATTTGAAGGACTGCATGGGTCAGAGTCGTCATCAGGTTCCTTACATATCTCATCTTATCCATCAAATGTGCTTGGCAGATTGACAAGGCGGATTGACCTGTTGAATTGAAGTGGCATTGTTACCTTCCCAGGAGTTGTGGCGCTCCTCAGACCTGTCTGATGAGTTTCTCTTAACCAATGGTCCTTAGAATAGACAAATAGTCAAAATAATTATCAACATTAAAGGAATTGACATATTCTTCATCATAAATTATGAGTCGCCTAACATTTTCATTGCAATCTTCTTAGCAAGACATCGTGGACATATTTCGTACCATATTGCTCATGGTTTTATTATTTTCTCTTTATGTATTCAGCGGAGGGGATCGATGGATTGCTTACGCGCTCTTTCTCTCTCTCTTTCTCACACACACGCACGCAAGCAAGCACGCACACATGCACGAACACACACATACACTCAGATCATAAAGAGATCAAATCGCCTCATTTGTTTGACTTGAGGAATTTCATCGGAGATACAGAGAACTCCTACATGGAGAGCACCTTCATGCTCTTCTTTGATCGTCTTTTTATAGGTCTCTCTCAAATTGTATGAACCCACGAATGACGTGGGACCCTGCATCCTAAGAATATTCAACAAAAATAATAAATAAATATCACCCACTCCGATGCATATTTAGACATTAGATTAAGAAAATTAGGATAATTAGTAACTAAAAGAAAAGTAATTTGCATTATTTATTCTACAATTAGACACAAAAGTCAAATTAACAATACCCCTCCATTGTTGTTTTATGTCACGGAGGTGATGGCAACAGGGTCAGCTATAAAACCATGTCTTATGTTAACTACAGGAGCAATAAAAGACAAGTTTTGCAAAATCTATTTAAGGGAATATTACATTCAATTTAGAGGAATCCCCGCATGCATTTAATTTGAATTTTTGACAGAAATAATTGAAATACTTCTTTTTANTTCAATTTAGAGGAATCCCCACATGCATTTAATTTGAATTTTTGACAGAAATAATTGAAATACTTTTTTTTTAATCTATAAATAATTCATATTTTTCACATTTACGAATGACTTTTGGTGGAAAGGAAAGAATTTCATAGTTCTAGAATTATTTATTTATTTATATATGCAGAATTTTTATAGAAATGATTTATCATCAATAAATTTTATCATTTAACATTAATTTCGAGACATTTTTGAACAAAAAAATATTACATATTCAAATTACCGGTAGACTAACGTAAGGGCTAAACCTTCCACCCCAGCCTAAATAACTTCAACTTTACTTTTCAACACAAAACTCATAACAAAAACTAAACCACATAAATCACTGGATTCACGATCATAAAAAATCATAAATCTAAATCTTGATTGACACCAAATAAAATTGAGTAGAAACTCATTTTCGATTTAAGAATATGAATGATAGCATCATCTGTAAGCATGTGCATAACATATTCCTCATATTCCTTGCCTTCAAGCCCTCACTCATTGCACAAAAAGGGGGTGGTTTGACCCATGAGAACAGCTACCTTATAGAGTGAGCTCTGTATATGCATACCAATTGACATTTTGAACATACCTTCTATGCATTCACCATCAAAGACTTGCATAGCCCATTACAAAACTAGACATTTGAGGGTTGTGAGGCATAAAACATTTATATTTGAAATATCAAAATATGTCTGCATTATTCTGAGGACATTATGCATATCATACATACCTAAACAACTTGATTTATAATCAAGTCGTGACGCTTACTACTCATAATAAGCAACAACATGCCCTATCTTGCATAATTGATGCTGATTATGCATGGATTTGAATGTGATTAGGTGGTTTGGATGATCGCCCTCTCCAAGCAGGGTTGTAAGTCCATTGCATTCCATGTTTTCCCTTCTTTTAGATTAGGGTTCTAAAGTTTCACTTCTCTCGATGAGCTTCACTCTAGGTTTCCGAAGTTGTTCGACTAGTTATGACATATATCCTCACATTTAGGCTCCTATATGATTGTCTGTCATGCAATATAAGTTTTAACATTCAAATAAAGCATCGGGATGAAACATTAAAATTTTCTTCAAAAACGTCAAATTCTAGACAACAGAATAGTTAGCACTACTGAGATTATTAAGTATCTTCGAGTGTCTCCTACATTTTCCCCTTTTGGCTTTCGTTAAAAACTGCTCAACTTTTGAGTCTTTCTCATTTAGAAATCCAATGTCCAATCATGGAAGGCTAAACCTAGAAATTTCTTAAAGACAAAACTGCGGCCTTAATCGAGAGTTTTCTTAAGTAATTTCACTTGCTTAAGATATAGTTAACTATAGGCACTTGCCTTTATAGGAAAAAGAAGACCCCATAACTAACCTAAACCTTATTTAGTCTTCTGATTAGATATGGAAAATGATCTATCAGGTTTAATCGCAGACCAATGCAGATATCCAATGTTCTCTTACTTCGAATAAGCAAACCCATCGTAAAAGTTATATTTTTAACTTTAGAGATGATTTACTACTTTCGATGACGCGTTTGATTATTTAAACTACCAAAATTTTCAAATCTACACGACATTCAAAAACCCCGCGTCAGTGCGAAAATAAAACCTGACAAAAACAAACAACTATATACAAAGATGAACTGTTAAATTATTAACATACAACAAGTTGAATCAATATAAGAGGATTTACATACAAATCACTTAATTCTTATGTATTTACATATCTAACCCTTAAACTTCAATGTTCACATATAAGCCATCTTACATATGCATGAAAAGGTGTATTTCACTTTTTAAAAGTTAAAAGTAATATTTTTTGACATAATATGAAAGAATTGGGTGGTATAATTGTTAAAAGTTTAGGTGTTACACATCTACACGAGCAAAGTGCCAAAATAATTCCTAACTATTCAGATAGGGACTATCCTAGTCCTCATTTAAAGAGTTTGAGAATTATTTCAACACTTTTATAAACTTTAAGACGAGAACATAACTCATGTAAATAGTAAAGCCGAAGTCGTGAAAAGCCTTCTCAATGTATTATTTTTGCTATCCATATTTCTTTCTCAATGTATATTGATGCTTCATGACATGTAAAATTTAGCGTTTATATTTCCACACTAAATATTTATGTGTTCATAAAAATCATTCCCCATGCTCAAAAAAAGGGAGTATAGATTTACCTACAAACCACTCAATTCTTATGTATTTACCTGTCTAACATCTAAACTTTTTCATATTTACATACATTACATGAAAATCTTTGACATCACATCAAAAGCACCACTAATATTTTCTTTTTAAAAGTGACATATAGCTACACATGCATAGGTTAATAACATGTGTTTTAAGCCTAAAAATGAATGTTTAGATGTTTGATGTATAAATACATAAGAATTATGTGGTATGTATGGAAATTTCCCAAAATAAATCAGGCCAGATATCAAAGCTTAGATAATTCAAGTAGTTTCAGGAGAGACTAACTGTGGTCAAGTTTGGTCAGATTGCTGCTGTAATAATTTTAACCAATAAGACAAACTTGCATTTTTCATACAAAGCCTAAACACTCAAGCTAGAAATAAAATTGCAGGTCTGCCACTAAACAACTAAAATTATCAATATTAAACTTTCCTGGCAAATAAAATTTTTAGATTTACCTCATCAACCTTGGAAACAGCCGTTCTTTCAAATCTCGCCCAGGTAAATCTGCTTGTCGCTGCTGCAAGATNTGCAGGTCTGCCACTAAACAACTAAAATTATCAATACTAAACTTTCCTTGCAAATAAAATTTTCAGATTCACCTCATCAAACTTAGAAACAGCCACTCTTTCAAATCTCCCCCAGATAAATCTGCTTGTCGCTGCTGCAAGATCCAACGATAGGTTCAGTGGGGTGGAATGCAGTCTCATTCACCGATCCATTATGACCTGGAAGTTTATACAGTATCCTCCTTGATGTAGTATCCCAGATGTACACCATCCTGTCGGAGCTGCCGGCGGTCACCTTGCTCCCGTCCAGTGACCACGCACACTTGAGGAGGTTCTTCTCAAAGTTGTGCTGGTGGCCAGAAAATATCTTCACGCATCTGTTCTGCGGAGCATATGGCCTCATGTCCCATATCCTCAGAGTGCAATCCATTCCATTGGTTAGGAGGTAGGAGCCATCTGGGCTCAGCTGCATGCCGGTGATCATGTCGCCGTGTCCTTGGAGAGTCATGGTGACCTCGTTTCGCCGCAGATCCCACACCTTCACATCGTTGTCCAGCCCGCCGGAGAATATCTTGTCTGATGCATCGGAAAAGCTGACTGCCGTGATTTGATACTTGTCCGGGAATGTCTGCACGGCGCCGCGCTGCCGGAGATCCCACAGTTTTGCTGTGCCGTCGTCGGAGCCGCTGACGACCAGCGGCGGTCCCCGGCGGGATGGACAGCACGAGTTGACAAATGAGGAGTGTTCTGCCATCTTCTTCACCTGCTTTCCGGTCTCGACGTCCCAAGCCCGAAGCGTCTTGTCGGGGCTTGCGGAGATTATTTGAGACCCATCGGAAGTCCAATGGAGATCTAGAACCGCATTTTTGTGGCCATGTAGAACCATGAAGTTCTTGCAGTCGCCGTGAACGAACCATAAGAAGATGTCCTTGTCATGGGAGCCGGAGGCGACAACAGTCCCGGCTGGGTTAAACTTCATCGTGTAGATGGCGCTCTGGTGGCCGGTTAGAAGCATGATGGGTGATTCAAGGCTAGAGGTGCGAAGCTTTCCGGCGGGAAATGGGGCATGGACGGCGAGCTCAGAGCCTGGCCTCGGTCTGGGAAAGGACAGCGCATTGTCTCCTTGGTATGGCACAGCAAGCATTTTTCCTTTTTGATGTAAATCTTAGTTATTCAAACCTGATGCAAGTAAATGAAATCAGATTGCAGACATAAACTCAATGTATGGAAAAGCTAGATTGTATCAGGAATCTGTTGAAGTGAAATAGTTCTTGGTTTTGAACAATCATTGAAACAGTCTAAGAAAAGTTACATACATACCACATAATTCTTCTGCATTCGCACATCCAATACCCAAACATTGATATTTACATTTATAACACCTTGGTGTCATAAACCAACGCATGTAAAGGTGCATATCACATTTGAAAAGGTAATGATGATGGAATTGTTGATGTAATGTAAAACATTTGAGCGAAATGCATGTAAATATGAATGTTTAGATGTTAGATATGTGAATACATAAGAGTTNGGTATTGTTGATGTAATGTAAAACATTTGAGCGAAATGCATGTAAATATGAATGTTTAGGTGTTAGATATGTGAATACATAAGAGTAGGGTATGTATGTAAATGCTCCCAAAAGTTTCACATCATACAAGCCTCCATTAAAGGTCCAAATTAAAACATCTCATGTGATAGNGTTGGGTATGTATGTAAATGCTCCCAAAAGTTTCACATCATACAAGCCTCCATTAAAGGTCCAAATTAAAACCTCGCATGTGATAGTGAACTGTCTACATTAAGGTAAGATGTTGTTTGATTCTTTACATTAGTGTTATAGAGTAAATTGAACGCAAGTGCTTTCAATATTTTGACGTTTGTTTGGATGAAAATATAATGCCATAAAAAATTTTGGTGAATACAGAATTCTCCCTGCACTTTGAAACTGATGCATTATGAATTCGTAAGATTTGGCCAATTTCAAAAAATACTACACTGCAAATTATCACCTTACATCAAACCAAGTATTTCAAATGCATCACATTTCAATTACACCAATTTTTTTTTACATTGCATTTCTTTTTTTTTTGGGCAAACCAAACAGCNCTACTGAACTGTCTACATTAAGCTAAGATGTTGTTTGATTCTTTGCATTAGTGGTATAAAGTAAATTGAACGGNACAGGAAGTTTTTTATAGTCTTGAAGCTTTGTCCGCACAAGTCCATAAAAATGTGAATATTACGCTCTCCCACGCTATTGATTTATTTATGACTGAACAATAAGAGTTAAATTTAAAAGCATGTTGTTGGACCCTCCAATTTGCTTGCAATGATCTTCTCCTTTAATCACTTGGCCTCTATTCTTTTCTCTTGCCCATTATATTTTGTGTTAGTGGCGAGCAAGACATCAAGACTTTTTACGTGAAAAAATTCAAAAAAAGAAAAGAAAACTACAGGACTTAATCCAATCAAAATAATTCACTATAAATACACACCATTTTATCACAACTAGGAGAGCAGGGTTATAATTTTACATCAAATACAACACTTGTTTGTATGTAATGTATAGAAAACTTCATGAGTTTGAAAAGAATCATCATATTTTGAATACTACTATTGTAAGTAATAGTCGCAGGTTGTTATTATTGAATATTCAATACGGTATTATCTATTATGATCTTATTTAAGATATGATGTTAGAAAGCACAAGTTGTCGACGGTGGTGAGTGAGAGTGACTAGCAGTGGTCTATGGCGGCTGATTAGTGGTGGTCGACAGCATTCAGCTGCTATAGAAATTGGAAGTTCTCATCGAGCATTGAATGTGACGTTGCACATTACAAATGTATTTGGGATACATCTTTACCAAGTAGATTCACTAATAGCATTGAGCAAAGGCGGTCGACAGTGGTCGAATAAGGCTGATCAGTAGTGGTCGAAGAAGACTGAGCAATAGTGATCGACGATGGTTGGTGGCTAGAAAGACCAAAAGTTACATCAATTCTTTAATATGGTGTTGCACATTGCAACATTATTTGGGGTACATCATTGGCAAGTAGGTGTTGTTGATGACGGCAAGCATGGGTGGCTGGCGGTAATCCATGACGCGTGACGAGTGGCTGGAGTTCATCGATGGCTACGAACGTCGGAAGGTATCATGTTGTCTTCAATACAATGTTGCACTTATGATTGTATTTGGGATACATCATTAACAAGCAGGGGCCATCAATGGCGAGAAGCAAGGGCAGCCAGCGATGACGGGCGGTGGTGGCTGTCACCAGTGGTTGATTGCCTCCGATGAGCGATGGTCGACAGTAGTCAGAGGCTACGGAGGTCAGAAAGTATCATCAGGTTTTCAATACAATGCACTGCGAGCTGTATATATATTACACCCAATTGAAAAGCTCTAATATTTTTTCCATTGTTAAAACTAATCAAACCATTTAAATCATTAAAATTATAGTGAACTAAAATGGATCCAAAAACTTATATGATTAATTCTTTTCTACATACAATTATAATAATTAAATTTAAATGTCCACAAATAAAATTATAATTTGTTGGTGGTGATACATGAAAAGATGCATCTATGACTTAATACATTATGTAATAACAAATTATTCGTTCCCAACCACCAAATCCAGTCGTCCTCTTCCCCATAAAAGTCTATAAATTTAAAATAAATTAATAAATAACATATTTTTTTCATTAAACATAATCATAACAACTCAATTAAAACTGACCCCCCTCCCATAATAAATTTAATTTCATTTCGAAAAATTTACATATATACCACTCAATTCATATGCATTTGCATATCTAACACCTAAACATCAATTTTTTTATATTTATATGCCACATTGTATATGCAAGAAAATGAACAGTGACGTTTTTTTATGTGATAATGAAAGATTTGGGTGGTATAAATGTAAAAAAGAAGAAGAAGCAAAGTTTAGGTGCTAGTGAGAAAATTATTAAGAATTGGATGATTTTATAAAAATATTTTTTTTTTTTAGAAACGTCAGCGCAAAGCGGACCCCACCCAACTCCTCTATTCNCTCCCATAATAAATTTAATTTCATTTCGAAAAATTTACATATATACCACTCAATTCATATGCATTTGCATATGTAACACCTAAACATCAAATTTTTTATATTTATATGCCA
This sequence comes from Phalaenopsis hybrid cultivar, assembly GCA_002079205.1. Taxonomy (NCBI): domain Eukaryota; kingdom Viridiplantae; phylum Streptophyta; class Magnoliopsida; order Asparagales; family Orchidaceae; genus Phalaenopsis; species Phalaenopsis hybrid cultivar. The sequence continues at coordinate 124,207 of JXCR01145287.1, read as the reverse complement.
CATTGTGTATGCAAGAAAATGAACATAGTGACGTTTTTTTATGTGATAATGAAAGATTTGGGTGGTATAAATGTAAAAAAGAAGAAGAAGCAAAGTTTAGGTGCTAGTGAGAAAATTATTAAGAATTGGATGATTTTATAAAAATAGTTTTTTTTTAGAAACGTCGGCGCAAAGCGGACCCCACCCAACTTCTCTATTTTTAAATCTATTTTTAAGGGTTCGGATAAGCGAGAATATTAATTAATTAATTTAAAGATAAATTATTTTTGGTGAGAGAATGATTGGTTTCCATTGCTTTCATGGATTAAGACTTGACATCATTATTTGGTCAACTAAGCCTATCTAGTGTTTATGTTTTAGCCTATACTTTACCATTAATTCAATAATAAATAAATAAATAATAATAATAAAGCCTTAAATTTTCATATTTATATTTTTGACAATTTGGTTGAATCTTTTTAGGACGTAGGGTCTCGTATTATCCATAAATACATACAATTCGGTAAATACTTTATATTCTTGAAAGAAAAGAGAGAGAGATGATGATGAGATTTGAGTGAAGATCTGATGAAGCTTGTACCAACCTTGATCCTTCGACAAACAGGAAATAATTGCTCAGAGTATGTTTTTCGAATTACAATGTTATAGAGAGAGAGAGAAAGAGAGACATGATCCTCTTATCTCATCTTGACTTCATGCTTTCATACAGAAAGGTAAAATAATAGAGGATATGCTTGATACAATACGACAATCATTTATGTTGTCCTGATAAAATATTGTGATGTGGATCTCAGGTGACGCTTTTAAAAATGGATGAACTCGAGTCCTTGATGGCAATGATAACATTCCCTAATAGTTGTCCCCACCTAAGCAGGCTAGATCACCTTCTCAGGAAAGATGAGTAAAAATCTATTTCATGAGGTGAGGGACAAAAGATAAAATTGTCCTTCCATATAAATAAAAATCCAAATTTGAGAAGGGGCAATTGCAGTCCTCAAACCCTACTTAGGTCCGCCCCTGACAAATATATTCTTGTATACATTAACTTTATTAAAGCAGGTGATAGCAATATTTTTTATATGATATTAAAGATTCGAATACTATGCATGCAAATTAATATTAAAGTTGGGTGCTAGATTTATAAATAGATTAAAATTGTTGTTATGCATGTAAAAATAATAATAAAATTTTGATGATCCCATCTTCATTATTGCAAGACATACATTAACAACATTGCAAAATTAGTCAATGGAGTTAGTGACTAATTAGCTACGAAAGCAATGTTTATCATAAACAAATGTAGCAATAGGCTTAGAATTAAGAAGATTATATCAAGTTATTTAAATTTATTTTATTTTAACTTTAATACTATTTTTACTTTTTTCGAAAAAAAAAATTCCTAATATATCATATAATTAGTTTATACACGCATGCAGTGACTTTGCATATCAGTCAATAATTTCTTTTATCTTTACGTGACTTTTGTGTCAAAGAGCAAGACAAGAATGACACCTCATGCTTTCATAAATATAATCCTAATTATTTTATATATTTTGAAATGATTTATATACATAAATATTACCTTACATTATTATTATTATTATTATTATGTTCATATATAAAGAAAATTAAATTATAAAAAGTACATTTCTCATAATGCATGTACTTTTTTATTAAATCAAACTAAACAAAATTTTATACGGATAATTGACGTCCATAAACTCGTAATGGAATAACCAATTCTCGACAAATGGAGATTTGAAGGACTGCATGGGTCAGAGTCGTCATCAGGTTCCTTACATATCTCATCTTATCCATCAAATGTGCTTGGCAGATTGACAAGGCGGATTGACCTGTTGAATTGAAGTGGCATTGTTACCTTCCCAGGAGTTGTGGCGCTCCTCAGACCTGTCTGATGAGTTTCTCTTAACCAGTGGTCCTTAGAATAGACAAATAGTCAAAATAATTATCAACATTAAAGGAATTGACATATTCTTCATCATAAATTATGAGTCGCCTAACATTTTCATTGCAATCTTCTTAGCAAGACATCGTGGACATATTTCGTACCATATTGCTCATGGTTTTATTATTTTCTCTTTATGTATTCAGCGGAGGGGATCGATGGATTGCTTACGCGCTCTTTCTCTCTCTCTTTCTCACACACACGCACGCAAGCAAGCACGCACACATGCACGAACACACACATACACTCAGATCATAAAGAGATCAAATCGCCTCATTTGTTTGACTTGAGGAATTTCATCGGAGATACAGAGAACTCCTACATGGAGAGCACCTTCATGCTCTTCTTTGATCGTCTTTTTATAGGTCTCTCTCAAATTGTATGAACCCACGAATGACGTGGGACCCTGCATCCTAAGAATATTCAACAAAAATAATAAATAAATATCACCCACTCCGATGCATATTTAGACATTAGATTAAGAAAATTAGGATAATTAGTAACTAAAAGAAAAGTAATTTGCATTATTTATTCTACAATTAGACACAAAAGTCAAATTAACAATACCCCTCCATTGTTGTTTTATGTCACGGAGGTGATGGCAACAGGGTCAGCTATAAAACCATGTCTTATGTTGACTACAGGAGCAATAAAAGACTAAGTTTTGCAAAATCTATTTAAGGGAATATTACATTCAATTTAGAGGAATCCCCACATGCATTTAATTTGAATTTTTGACAGAAATAATTGAAATACTTTTTTTTTAATCTATAAATAATTCATATTTTTCACATTTACGAATGACTTTTGGTGGAAAGGAAAGAATTTCATAGTTCTAGAATTATTTATTTATTTATATATGCAGAATTTTTATAGAAATGATTTATCATCAATAAATTTTATCATTTAACATTAATTTCGAGACATTTTTTAACAAAAAAATATTACATATTCAAATTACCGGTAGACTCGCGTAAGGGCTAAACCTTCCACCCCAGCCTAAATAACTTCAACTTTACTTTTCAACACAAAACTCATAACAAAAACTAAACCACATAAATCACTGGATTCACGATCATAAAAAATCATAAATCTAAATCTTGATTGACACCAAATAAAACCGAGTAGAAACTCATTTTTGATTTAGGAATATGAATGATAGCATCATCTGTAAGCATGTGCATAACATGTTGCTCGTATTCCTTGCCTTCAAGCTCTCACTCATTGCACAAAAAGGGGGTGTTTTGACCCATGAGAACAACTACCTTATAGAGTGAGCTTTGTCTATGCATACCGATTGACATTTTGAACATACCTTCTATGCATTCACCATCAAAGACTTGCATAGCCCATTACAAAACTAGACATTTGAGGGTTGTGAGGCATAAAACATTTATATTTGAAATATCAAAATATGCCCGCATTAGTCCGAGGACATTATGCATATCATACATACCTAAACAACTTGATTTATAATCAAGTCGTGACGCCTACTACTCATAATAAGCAACAACATGCCCTATCTTGCATAATTGATGCTGATTATGCATGGATTTGAATGTGATTAGGTGGTTTGGATGATCGCCCCCTCCAAGCAGGGTTGTAAGTCCAATGCATTCCATGTTTTCCCTTCTTTTAGGTTAGGGTTCTAAAGTTTCACTTCTCTCGATGAGCTTCACTCTAGGTTTCCGAAGTTGTTCGACTAGTTATGACATATATCCTCACATTTAGGCTCCTATATGATTGTCTGTCATGCAATATAAGTTTTAACATTCAAATAAAGCATCGGGATGAAACATTAAAATTTTCTTCAAAAACGTCAAATTCTAGACAACAGAATAGTTAGCACTACTGAGATTATTAAGTATCTTCGAGTGTCTCCTACATTTTCCCCTTTTGGCTTTCGTTAACAACTGCTCAACTTTTGAGTCTTTCTCATTTAGAAATCCAATGTCCAATCATGGAAGACTAAACCTATAAATTTCTTAATGACAAAACCGCGGCCTTAATCGAGAGTTTTCTTAAGTAATTTCACTTGTTTAAGATATAGTTAACTATAGGCATTTGCCTTTATAGAAAAAAGAAGACCCCATAACTAACCTAAACCTTATTTAGGGCTTGTTTGGAACAGCTTATAAGTGTGGGCAGCGTCCGTCTCACAGTTTGAAAAATACGTTTCAACAACTTAATAGAAAATGCGGTTGAGTTTTTACACTAAACACAGGCCGCGGGTCGAACCACGCGGGCCACCTGCGATCGCGTTTCAAGATAAACCACTTATCTAGATAAGCACAAGCTGCCCCAAACGCACCCTTAGTCTTCTGATTAGATATGGAAAATGATCTATCAGGTTTAATCGCAGACCAATGCAGATATCCAATGTTCTCTTACTTCGAATAAGCAAACCCATCGTAAAAGTTATATTTTTACCTTTAGAGATGATTTACTACTTTCACTGACACGTTTGATTATTTAAACTATCAAAATTTTCAAATATACACGGCATTCAAAAGCCCCGCGTCAGTGCGAAAATAAAACCAGACAGAAACAAACAACTGTATACAAAGATAAACTGTTAAATTATTAACATACAACAAGTTGAATCAATAGAAGAGGATTTACATACAAACCACTTAATTCTTATGTATTTACATATCTAACCCTTAAACTTCAATGTTCACATATAAGCCATCTTACCTATGCATGAAAAGATGTATTTCACTTTTTAAAAGTTAAAAGTAATATTTTTTGACATAATATGAAAGATTTGGGTGGTATAATTGTTAAAAGTTTAGGTGTTACACATCTACATGAGCAAAGTGCCAAAATAATTCCTAACTATTCACATAGGGACTATCCTAGTCCTCATTTAAAGAGTCTGAGAACTATTTCAACACTTTTATAAACTCTAAGACTAAAACATTAGTCATGTAAATAGTAAAACCGAAGTCGTGAAAAGCCTTCATGACATGTAAAATTTAGCGTTTATATTTTCACACTAAATATTTATGTGTTCATAAAAATCATTCCCCATGCTCAAAAAAAGGGAGTATAGATTTACCTACAAACCACTCAATTCTTATGTATTTACCTGTCTAACATCTAAACTTTTTCATATTTACATACATTACATGAAAATCTTTGACATCACATCAAAAGCACCACTAATATTTTCTTTTTAAAAGTGACATACAGCCACACATGCATAGGTTAATAACATCTGTTTTAAGCCTAAAAATGAATGTTTAGGTGTTTGATGTATAAATACATAAGAATTGTGTGGTATGCATGGAAATTTCCCAAAATAAATCAGGCCAGATATCAAAACTTAGATAATTCAAGTAGTTTCAGGAGAGACTAACTGTGGTCAAGTTTAGTCAGATTGCTGCTGTAATAATTTTAACCAATAAGACAAACTTGCATTTTTCATACAAAGCATAAACACTCAAGCTAGAAATAAAATTGCAGGTCTGCCACTAAACAACTAAAATTATCAATACTAAACTTTCCTTGCAAATAAAATTTTCAGATTCACCTCATCAAACTTAGAAACAGCCACTCTTTCAAATCTCCCCCAGATAAATCTGCTTGTCGCTGCTGCAAGATCCAACGATAGGTTCAGTGGGGTGGAATGCAGTCTCATTCACCGATCCATTATGACCTGGAAGTNATATTTTGAAATGATTTATATACATAAATATTACCTTACATTATTATTATTATTATTATTATTATTATTATTATTATGTTCATATATAAAGAAAATCAAATTATAAAAAGTACATTTCTCATAATGCATGTACCTTTTTATCAAATCAAACTAAATAAAATTTTCTACAGATAATTGACGTCCATAAACTCGTGATGGGATAACCAATTCTCGACTAATCGATATTTGAAGGACTGCATGAGTTAGAGTCGTCATAAGGTTTCTTACATATCTCGTCTTATCCATCAAATGTGCTTGACAGATTGACATGGCGGATTGACCTGCCGAATTGAAGTGGCATTGTTACCTTCCCAGGAGTTGTGGCGCTCCTCAGACCTGTCTGATGAGTTTCTCTTAACCAATGGTCCTTAGAATAGACAAATAGTCAAAATAATTATCAACATTAAAGGAATTGACATATTCTTCATCATAATTTATGAGTCGCCTAACATTTTCATTGCAATCTTCTTAGCAAGACATCGTGGAGATATTTCGTACCATATTGCTCATGGTTTTATTATTTTCTCTTTATGTATTGAGCGGAGGGGATCGATGGATTGCTTTCGCGCTCTTTCTCTCTCTCTTTCTCACACACAAGCACGCACGCAAGCACGCACGCAAGCAAGCACGCACACATGCACGAACACACACATACACTCAGATCATAAAGAGATCAGATCGCCTCATTTGTTTTACTTGAGGAACTTCATCAGAGATATAGAGAACTCCTACATGGAGAGCACCTTCATGATCTTCTTTGATCGTATTTTTACAGGTCTCTCCNTTTTAGCCTATACTTTACCATTAATTCAATAATAAATAAATAAATAATAATAATAAAGCCTTAAATTTTCATTTTTATATTTTTGACAATTTGGTTGAATCTTTTTAGGACGTAGGGTCTCGTATTATTCATAAATACATACAATTCGGTAAATACTTCATATTCTTGAAAGAAAGAAGAGAGAGAGAGAGATGATGACGAGATTTGAGTGAAGGTCTGATGAATCGTGTACCAACCTTGATCCTTCGACAAACAGGAAATAATTGCTCAGAGTAGGTTTTTCGAATTACAATGTTAGAGAGAGAGAGAGACAAATGATCCTCTTATCTCACCTTGACTTCTTTTTTATACAAAAATGTAAAATAATAGAGAATACGCTTGATACAATACGACAATCATTTATGTTGTCCTGATAAAATATTGTGATGTGTATCTCAGGTGACGCTTTTAAAAAAGGATGAACTCGAGTCCTTGATGACAATGATAACATTCCCTAATAGTTGTCCCCACCTAAGTGGGCTAGATCACCTTCTCAGGAAAGATGAGTAAAAATCTATTTCATGAGGTGAGGGATAAAAGATAAAATTGTCCTTCCATATAAATAAAAATCCAAATTTGAGAAGGGGCAATTGCAGTCCTCGAACCCTACTTAGGTCCGCCCCTGACAAATATATTCTTGTATACATTAACTTTATTAAAGCAAATGATAGCAATATTTTTTATATGATATTAAAGATTCGAATACTATGCATGCAAATTAATATTAAAGTTGGGTGCTAGATTTATAAATAGATTAAAATTGTTGTTATGCATGTAAAAATAATAATAAAATTTTGATGATCCCATCTTCATTATTGCAAGACATACATTAACAACATTGCAAAATTAGTCAATGGAGTTAGTGACTAATTAGCTACGAAAGCAATGTTTATCATAAACAAATGTAGCAATAGGCTTAGAATTAAGAAGATTATATCAAGTTATTTAAATTTATTTTATTTTAACTTTAATACTATTTTTACTTTTTTCGAAAAAAAAAATTCCTNAGAATTAAGAAGATTATATCAAGTTATTTAAATTTATTTTATTTTAACTTTAATACTATTTTTACTTTTTTCAAAAAAAAAAAAAAATCGAATATATCATATAATTAGTTTATACACGCATGCAGTGACTTTGCATATCAGTCAATAATTTCTTTTATCTTTACGTGACTTTTGTGTCAAAGAGCAAGACAAGAATGACACCTCATGCTTTCATAAATATAATCCTAATTATTTTATATATTTTGAAATGATTTATATACATAAATATTACCTTACATTATTATTATTATTATTATTATTATTATTATTGTGTTCATATATAAAGAAAATGAAATTATAAAAAATACATTTCTCATAATGCATACATTTTTACCAAATCAAACTAAACGAATTTGTATGCAGATAATTGGCCTCCGTGAGATTGTAATGGAAGAAATGGGCTTTTTTTGAAGGACTGCATGTTATTAGGTTCTTTACACATCTTATCATATCCATCAAACGTTGGTCGATTGATCTGGCGAATCGACCTGCCAGATTGAAGTGGCATTGTTACCTTCTCAGGAGTTGTGGCACTCCTAAGGCCCGTCTGATGAGCTCGCCTCAACAAGTGGCCCTTAGAATAGACAAACAATCAAAGTAAGGAACAACATTAAAGGAATTGAAACATTCTTCATCATATTTTAAGGTCGTCTAACATCTTAGTTGCAATCTTCTTAGCAAGACATCACGGACAAATTTCGTACCGTATTGCTCATGATTTTATTATTTTCTCTTCATGTATTGAGCGGAGGGGATCATGGATTGCTCTTGCAATCTCTCTCTCTCTCTCTCTCTCTCACACACACACACACTCAAATCAGAACGAGATTAGATAACCTCATCCATCCTACTTCAGGAATTTCATTAGAGATATAAAAAACTCCTACAAGGAGAGCATCTCTACGTTCTTCTTTCACCCTCCTTTTGCCGGTCTCTCCCAAGTTATACGAACCCACAAATAATATGAGACCTTACATCTTAACATCATTTAACAAAAATAAAAAAAAAAATGAAATTCGAGGCCACCTACTCCTATGCATATTTAAACACTAGATTAAAAAAATTAGGAGAATTAGTATCTAAGAGTAAAGTTATTTGTATTATTTTATTTTATACTTTGGCACAAAAGTCAAATTAAACCATACCCTCCATTGTTGTTTTATGTCACGGAGGTGATGGCAATAGGGTCAGCTATAAATACAACTATAAAACCATGTCTCATGTTGACTACAGGAGCCATAAAAGACAAGCATTGCAAAATCTTTAAAGGAATATTAGATTGAATTTAATTCATATTTTTTACATTAACGAATAACTTTTGGTGGAAAGGAAAGAATTTCATCATTTTAAAAATTCTAATGCTGGCCGCTTTCATCAACTAATATTAATGATCATTATTTTTTTTTCATATGTTTATTTATTTATTTATATATGCTGAATTTTTATAAAAGGATAACACTATGTATGATGTGCCTTCAAGAAATTTTATTATTTAACATGAATTTCAAGATATGTTTGGACAAAAAAATATTTCATATTTAAATTAAAGATCATTCAAGCCCCTCAATTTCAACAAATTTATAGTTAAGGCCAAATTATGAATAGTATCATCTTAATGAATCAAAATAGCAATTGGAGCACCTAACTTATTTTCTAAACTGGATCCAGGAAAATCTTCAATATCATCGATGAGTTGTCTCATTTGTAGCATCTTGTGTCATCCGGTGAATCTATTTCATTGAGATTTTACGGAGAACCATTCCTACATCAGACATATGAATGTTTTAAAAATGTAAATTGAAGCCTCCACCCACTAGGGAGCGCCCACCGCATGTGAAATGATGGAACCACAAATATTGATGGTACTGCTTATTTGGATGGTTTTGCATGGTTGAATGATACTGCAAAGCTGTAGAGTCCTACATAACCGGAATGTCCTACAAATACTAAATAGTTGGGGACTACTTTGGTACTTTACTCAAATGTATGTAAATGCCCCAATAGTAAAACAGAAGTCATGAAAAGCCCTCTCAAAGTATTATTTTTGCCATCCATCTTTCTTTCCCAATGTATATTGATGTTTCGTGACAAGTAAAATTTAGCGTTTATATTTTCACGCTAAATATTTATGTGCGTTCGGTCCCCATGCTCAAAAAAAGGGAGTATAGATTTACCTACAGACGACTCAATTCTTATGTATTTACCTATCTAACATCTAAACTTTCATATTTACATACATTACATGAAAGTCTTTGATATCACATAAAAAACACCATTAATATCTTCTTTTTAAAAGTGAAATACAACTACACATGCATATGCTAGTAACATCCGTGTTCTAAGCCTAAGCATGATAGTTTAGGTGCTTGATGTATAAATACATAAGAATTGTGTGGTATGTAAGGAAATCTCCCAAATAAATCAGGCCAGATATCAAAGCTTAGATAATTCAAGTAGTTTCAGGAGAGACTGACAGTAGTCAAGTTTGGTCAGATTACTGCTGTAATAATTTTAACCAATAAGACAAACTTGCATTTTTCATACAAAGCCTAAACACTCATGCTAGAAATAAAATTGCAGGTCTGTCACCAAACAACTAAATTTATCAATACTAAACTTTCCTTGCAAATAAAAATTTCAGATTTACCTCATCAACCTTAGAAAAAGCCACTCTTTCAAATCTCCCCCAGGTAAATCTGCTTGTCGCTGCTGCAAGAACCAATGATAGGTTCAGTGGGGTGGAATGCCGTCTCATTCACCGATCCATTATGACCTGGAAGCTTATACAGTATCCTCCTTGATGTAGTATCCCAGATGTACACCATCCTGTCGGAGCTGCCGGCGGTCACCTTGCTCCCGTCCAGTGACCACGCACACTTGAGGAGGTTCTTCTCAAAGTTGTGCTGGTGGCCAGAAAATATCTTCACGCATCTGTTCTGCGGAGCATATGGCCTCATGTCCCATATCCTCAGAGTGCAATCCATTCCATTGGTTAGGAGGTAGGAGCCATCCGGGCTCAGCTGCATGCCGGTGATCATATCGCCGTGTCCTTGGAGAGTCATGGTGACCTCATTTCGCCGCAGATCCCACACCTTCACATCGTTGTCCAGCCCGCCGGAGAATATCTTGTCCNCGGAGCATATGGCCTCATGTCCCATATCCTCAGAGTGCAATCCATTCCATTGGTTAGGAGGTAGGAGCCATCTGGGCTCAGCTGCATGCCGGTGATCATGTCGCCGTGTCCTTGGAGAGTCATGGTGACCTCGTTTCGCCGCAGATCCCAGACCTTCACATCGTTGTCCAGCCCGCCGGAGAATATCTTGTCCGATGCATCANCAGCTGCATGCCGGTGATCATGTCGCCGTGTCCTTGGAGAGTCATGGTGACCTCGTTTCGCCGCAGATCCCACACCTTCACATCGTTGTCCAGCCCGCCGGAGAATATCTTGTCTGATGCATCGGAAAAGCTGACTGCCGTGATTTGATACTTGTCCGGGAATGTCTGCACGGCGCCGCGCTGCCGGAGATCCCACAGTTTTGCTGTGCCGTCGTCGGAGCCGCTGACGACCAGCGGCGGTCCCCGGCGGGATGGACAGCACGAGTTGACAAATGAGGAGTGTTCTGCCATCTTCTTCACCTGCTTTCCGGTCTCGACGTCCCAAGCCCGAAGCGTCTTGTCGGGGCTTGCGGAGATTATTTGAGACCCATCGGAAGTCCAATGGAGATCTAGAACCGCATTTTTGTGGCCATGTAGAACCATGAAGTTCTTGCAGTCGCCGTGAACGAACCATAAGAAGATGTCCTTGTCATGGGAGCCGGAGGCGACAACAGTCCCGGCTGGGTTAAACTTCATCGTGTAGATGGCGCTCTGGTGGCCGNAGTCCAATGGAGATCTAGAACCGCATTTTTGTGGCCATGTAGAACCATGAAGTTCTTGCAGTCGCCGTGAACAAACCATAAGAAGATGTCCTTGTCGTGAGAGCCGGAGGCGACGACAATCCCGGCTGGGTTGAACTTCATCGTGTAGATGGCGCTCTGGTGGCCAGTTAGAAGCATGATGGGTGATTCAAGGCTAGAGGTGCGAAGCTTTCCGGCGGGAAATGGGGCATGGACGGCGAGCTCAGAGCCTGGCCTCGGTCTGGGAAAGGACAGCGCATTGTCTCCTTGGTATGGCACAGCAAGCATTTTTCCTTTTTGATGTAAATCTTAGTTATCCAAACCTGATGCAAGTAAAGGAAATCAGATTGCAGGCATAAACTCACTGTATGGAAAAGCTAGATTGTATCAGGAATCTGTTGAAGTGAAATAGTTCTTGGTTTTGAACAATGATTGAAACAGTCTAAGAAAAGTTACATACATACCACATAATTCTTCTGCATTCGCACATCCAATACCCAAACATTGATATTTACATTTATAACACCTTGGTGTCGTAAACCAATGCATGTAAAGGTGCATATCACATTTGAAAAGGTAATGATGATGGTATTGTTGATGTAATGTAAAACATTTGAGCGAAATGCATGTAAATATGAATGTTTAGGTGTTAGATATGTAAATACATAAGAGTTGTGGTATGTATGAAAATGCTCCCGAAAGTTTCACATCATACAAGCCTCCATTAAAGGTCCAAATTAAAACATCTCATGTGATAGTGAACTACTGAACTGTCTACATTAAGCTAAGATGTTGTTTGATTCTTTGCATTAGTGGTATAAAGTAAATTGAACGCAAGTGCTTTCAATATTTTGGCGTTTGTTTGGATGAAAATAGAATGCAATATAAAATTTTGGTGAATACAGAATTCACCCTGCACTTTGAAACTGATGCATTATGAATTCGTAAGATTTGGCCAATTTCCAAAAATACTAACACTGCAAATTATCACCTTACATCAAACCAAGTATTTCAAATGCATCACATTTCAATTACACCAAATTCTTTTTACATTGCATTTCTTTTTTTTGGGCAAACCAAACAGTCCCAGAATACTTCTTTCATGAAGCATTCCATTCTTAGGCCAATCTGTAGGTCATCTTCAAGTGTATAGCCCATAATTTCATTTGTAAGCCACCTTCTCGTCAATTAATAGGGTTTCATTTGCCCTCATGTTTGCAAGCTTTTTTAACATTAAAACATAACACAATCAACCATATCATAAAAAACTGGGGGGTAGCATTTACATACATACCACCCAATTCCTATGTATTTACATATCTAACACCTAAAGTTCTTTTTCATATTTATACCACCCAAATCTTTCATATCACACTAAAAATACCACTGATTTAAATTTTAAAAAGTGAAATACATCTTTTTATGCATAGGTAAAGTGACATATATATGTAAAAATCAAAGTTTAGGTGTTAGAGATGTATATTCATAGGAATTAAGTGGTATGTATGTAAATCTTCCCTTTTTTTCCCCACCTTGCCCAAATAATTATCCTAGTAATGCATGCACGCCATAAGTTTCTCAAGAAAGATAATTATTATACGCAAATAATGATGCTAAACTATATCCTAAATGATAACTCAACTTGCCAATGTACCTAATCCTCGCTGCTTACCATTGAGCAGGGTAACAACATAGCAGATTGCATTGTGCTGAACCAAAAAATAAACCTATCTCAAAGATAAGACGTATTAATTTCGAGAAAATAAATAAATTTTCAAACAGATAATAATGTCTATTGTCATACTCCATTTCAACAAAATACATAGATGTATCATGCAATTTACAAAAAATTATAGATGAAAATTTGTTTGTTGCTGTCAATAAATTGCTGGATTATTATAAATGTCAAATTACTGTCCTCAGACTAGTGAATTCTTAAACAAGATAAGTTTGTCCATAGAATGTTAAATTGTTGTAGATAAAAAAATGTAGCAAAAAACTCATGTTTTATCGAATTATTGTAATATTATAATATATAGGCAGCTCTATGTATATTTACTTTATTTGTATTATGATTGAATAAAACTTTTCAGCCATTCTCATATATAATTTTTACATGGTATTTGAGTGGCACGTGAGGGTCCCAATTTTGGATGCATAATAATTTCATTCGTTAACCATGCCTAAAAATTCTTATTTTTCGTATTAAAAAAAGATGGAGAAACTATATTTTCTTATTCCTCGCATTCAAAATACAACATTTCTCCTTATTATATGGGTAACGACTAGGACAAACATAATTAAGACTATTACAACTTATCAAATATAAAACAAACAATAATTGAAAGACATACAACATAATAGAAATAAACATGTGGGCTCCATAAATTAAACTCCCTCCAATAGTTTCCAATAATTAAGCATGTGGGCTCCATATGGTCGGCAGTTTGCCCCACCTAACAAAGGCAAAATCCACTCTCCCTCAAGCTGGGTCATAGATGTTATAAAGACCCAACTTGGTATTCAAATCAGTGAAGCTGCCTGGAGGTAGGAATTTAGTAAAAACATTAGTGACTTGAAGATGAGTTGAAATCTAGATTAAGTGAATAATGCCACCATTGACCTTTTCATAGATAAAATGTTTATCAATCTTAATGTATTTGGTCCTGCCATAATGCACAGGGTTCTTTGCAATATTAATGGAAGCTTGGTAGTCACAAAATATCTTTATGTAATTTACTGTAGAGCATCTCAAATCATTTAGTAATATTTGGAATCATATTCCTTCACAAATTCCCAAAAAAAGTGCCCGATACTCAGATTTAGCACTACTTCTAGTGACCATTGCTTGTTTCTTACTCCTGCATGTGACAAGATTTTTCCATACATATGAACAATACCGAGATGTGGACCTTATGTCCATGAGTTCCCATACCTAACGAATATGAGTTTAAACTTCTAGCTCTTTGTTGTTTGATTGCTTAGACAATAATCATAATTTAGGGGTCTTCTTAAGAAACCTCAATATTCTGTAAATCATCTCCAAATGTTCTTCATTTGTATTATTCATATGTTGGCTCACAATGCTGACAAAATAATATGACAATAGATAATTTTTCTCACAAATCTATGGTATCTATATTTTTTCCACTTGCGTTTTTTCTCCCCCTGAACGTTTGAAATCCATAAGAGTCTCAGCATGTTTACACCCCAACATTTCTATCTCTTTTAGCATGTCTTGGATGTACTTTCTTTGAGATATCATAATTCCCTTCTTGGACTTAGCAACTTCCATGCCCAGAAAGTATCACATAGCTCCTAGATCTTTGATTTCAAATTCAGTGGTAAAAACCTTCTTAATCTTCCCAATCTTTTTTTTATTGTCAAGATCATATATCTACAACGATAATGAGTATAACTTTCTTAAATCCCTATTTATATTTTATAAAATAGTGTATGATCATAATGGCATTAAATGTATCAATTATATTTCATAGTCTTGGCAAACTTGTCAAACCAAACCTGTGGAAATTGTCTGAGCCTATAAAGTGACTTTCTTAGTTTACAAACAGATGTTTGGTTGAGCCATTTTTTAGCCCTGGTGAGATCTACAAATATACTTCTTCCTCAAGGTCTACATTCAAAAAGACATTCTTGATATCAAGTTGATATAATCCCCACTCTTTGGTCACAGCTAAGAAACAAGAACTCTTACAATGTTTAGCTTGGTCACTGATGCAAATGTTTATTGATAGTTTATCCCATAAGACTAAGTGAAATATTTGTCCACCAATCTAGCCTTAAACCTCTCAATGCTCCAATCTGCTTTGTACTTGGCATTGAACACTTGTTTGCACCCAACGGGTCTTTTATATGGAGGAAGCTTCGCAAATGTTTGTGTCTCATTTAAATCAAGTGTTTGGATCTATCTTCAACTTTTTTTTTTCATTATAGACTTTGAAGTGCTTCATGAATAGAATTGGGTATCTGCACACTATCAAGATTAGATATAAAAGCTTTATAAGATGCTGATAATGTCCCATAAGCAACACTCCTTTATAGGATAATTTGTGCAACTTTTTTATGTCTTCTCCATTGGATTTCACCTCCATTAGAACTTTTCATGTGTTGCATATTGTCTCTATCCTACTTAGTGAATTTCCTTCTCCTAGAGTACACACAAAATTTCTTATGCATTTCATGTTGTCAATCTTAGGTTGAATATCCTCAAGTAGTGGAACCTGAGAGACAGAATGGTTAAAGGGAAGTGGAATATGTTATGACAACTCTAATTTAGTGTGAATATCAAGATTAGTGTCGCAAATCTAATATTATCCCACACACTCTCCATGAATTTTAGACTTGGGATAGTGGGATTGTTTTTCAAAGTATATAACATCCATGAAATTAAAAATATTTTTTTTAGTAATGGAAGAATAGCACTTGTACCTCTTTTTGTTAGAAGCATGACCAAGAAATATATATTTGATGGTCAAGCTCTATACAATTTGGTTGGTAAATGTGAACAAATGAGACGAACAAATATTTTTAGAATAATATCGGATGAAAAAACTCTAACATTAGGGTATGTTTCCATCAAAACATGGAGAGCGGTTTTGAATCCAAGGACCCTGCTTAGCATTCTATTAATAAGGTTAGTGGTTGTGAGCGCTACATCTCCCCCAGAAAATTTTTGGGAGATTATGAGAAAGTATTATAGAGCAAGATACATCTAGGAGATGTCTATTCTTCCTCTCAGTTATTTTATTTTGTTGTGGAGTCTTAACACAGAAACTCACACGGAAGAAACAATCATTTGCAAGATAAGGTCCAATGATTAAGTTGAAGTATTCATTTGCATTATCAGTATTGAGAATCTAAATTTTGCATTGGAACTGAGTGCAAATCATGTAATATAATGACTGAAAGAATTGTATAGTGTCATATTTCTTATTCATGAGAGTGATCATCAATGAAAGAGACAAATCATCTATATTCATTGATGATTTTTAATTTTAATGGTCCCCAAAGGTAATTATGGATGATAGAAAAAGGTTGTGAGGCTTTGAGCTGAGATAGATGATATATATGACGAGTATACTTAGTCAATTAGCAAGTTTCACACAAAAAACTTTGGTTTTTTATTAATAAAGAGATGAGGTACAACTTTACAATATAATGAAATTGGTGACATAGCCAACAATTTAATAATATAACTTGACTTTCAATATACTCAAACACAACAGACTTAGAAACATGAGAAGAGAATGGTGAAGACGACACTTGTGTGTTAAGAGAATAGTTGTTATTGAGCGGGTATAGAATTTGATGCAATTCAACATTATCAATCACCTTCCCCGAATCAACTACCTCTATACCATTATAAAAAAATTATTTACACTTGCATTTAAAAGGATAACAATTAATAACACAAAAGATCATTTTAAACAAATCGTAAGTCATTTTCTTAACAAAGAGACAACATTTGAGAATCCATTTGTCTTAACACCACATAACAAAATTATAAGGAACAAAGATATCTTTTTGAACTTACTAAAATATTCTCTTTCAAAATTCAATTCCTAGGAGACATCAAAGAGAAATTTCCTAGCCTTAACATATTTAACCAATAGAATGCCGCCTAGAGTGATTATTTTTCACAGCTCTGCACAATAACATATTTGTTCACGAATATTCCTCTTAAAGTGTCTTTGTTGTGTTTTACATGTACAAATTCATAAAAAAACCACAGGTCACTAGACATTAAAGCATTTAAGTGTATTTCCGTAGGTCATTTATCCATTCAAATAACTTATAAACATTATCATTAACCCACCAAAAATTGTTCATTTTAAACAAAGTGAACAAAATCGCATTTAATGAAAACAACTCTCCGTTAACCAAACTTATCTTCAAAGAGAGAAGTCGCATGGAAGATGAGTTTGATGAACTTTATATCTTCTCTCTTAACATTCTATCTACAAATATACCCAAACATCAACAATCTAATCCCATTAAAATTAACACATGCCATTAAATCACTCTAAGTTTATATAAGAAGAATAAAGCCTATTTAAACTCTCATAAATTGAAGAATCAAGGCCCTTAACCTCCCAATCTCTCATAATAATGACTTTGATCAACACATTGCTGTCCAAAAATGAGTCACAAAACTCCTAAACATCCCCTATACCCGAATTCAATTCAAATCCCATAAAAAATTCTCTCCTAAACATTAAGCCTTCCCTATATATGACGCAGCCATTAAACTTTACAAGTCCTACTTACAATATTAGAATATAACNCTCCTAAACATCCCCTATACCCTAATTCAATTCAAATCCCATAAAAAATTCTCTTCTAAACATTAAGCCTTCCCTATATATGACGCAGCCATTAACCTTTACGAGTCCTATTTACAATATTAGAATATAAGAACCGGAAGAAAACTGTAAGAGATTAGATGAATGTCATATAAAGAAATCATAATTTGGAGATAAATTAGTTACTATATGAAAAAAAAGGTTGTAAGTTGTAACGAAATGTTATATAGAAAAACAAAGCTAATTGAAGCCTAGAAATGTACAATGGTAGGTTAGTGGCAAAAAAACATATCCAATCCGATTGACTATCAGGAAAAATATTATCCAATTGTGAAAAAGAATAAAATTTTAATCATAATCTCTTTTGCCGCTAATTTTGGATGGTCTGCATAACAATATAATATAGAAATAATTTTACATAATAAAATGAAAAAAGTTTATATGAATCCTCCTCAAGAATTGATAGTGTTTCTTTTAAATACCAAGAACGCAAACTATTAAGACACTAAATGGGTTGGAACAATTACCAAATGCATGGTTTGGTAATTCACAAAATTAATGCTTAATATAGGTTATAAATACTACCAGAGAAACCATAAACTGTTCTTAACCATTCAACTAAAATGGGAGTGATAAATCTTATTATGTGAGTTGAAAATATAAGTATCAAATGACGATAATAAAAAAAATACTAGAAAAAAAAATCAATAAATTTTAAGATCAAAGAACTCGACAAATTTAAATCCTTTCTTTGCAGAGCAATAGCTTAATCAGAAAGAGGGATATTTATCTCTCAACAACAATACATGTTGATCTATTGAGAGAAACATGTGAAAATCCAATGAAGACATGCAAAAAACCATACATCAATGAAGAGGGAACAAAATTTGACATGACTATCAAGATTGGTTAAAATATTTATCTATATGTCTCATACTTCTCCACATATAATCGTTACGGTAAGTTTTATAAGTTAATTTATGTATAAAACAAAAAAAATATCTCAANTGAAATTTGTGACCTAGCCAACAATTTAATAATATAACTTGACTTTCAATATACTCGAACACAACAGACTTATAAACATGAGAAGAGAATGGTGAAGAAGGCACTTGTGTGTTAAGAGAATAGTTGTTATTGAACGGGTATAGATTTTGATGCAATTCAACATTGTCAATCACCTTCTCCGAATCAATTACCTCTATACCATTATAAAAAATTTATTTTCTATTGCATTTAAAAGGATAACAATTAATAACACAAAAGATCATTTTACACAAATCCTAAGTCATTTTCTTAACAAAGAGACAACATTTGAGAATCCATTTGTCTTGACACCACATAACAAAATTATAAGGAACAAAGATATCTTTTTGAACTTACTGGAGATATTCTCTTTCAAAATTCAATTCCTATGAGATATCAGAGAGAAATTTCCTAGCCTTAACATATTTAACCGATAGAATGTCGCCTAGAGTGATTGTTTTTCACAGCTCTGCACAATAACATATTTGTTCACGAAAATTCCTCTTAAAGTGTCTTAGTTGTGTTTTACATGTACAAATTCATAAAAAAACCACAGGTCACTAGACATTAAAACATTTAAGTGTACTTCTGTAAGTCATTTATCCATTCAAATAACTTATAAACATTATCATTCAACCACCAAAAATTGTTCATTTTAAACAAAGTGAACAAAATCGCATTTAATGAAAACAACTCTCCGTTAACCAAACTTATCTTCAAAGAGAGAAATCACATGGAAGATGAGTTTGATGAACTTTATATCTTCTCTCTTAACATTCTATCTACAAATATACACAAACATCAACAATCTAATCCCATTAAAATTAACATATGCCATTAAATCACTCTAAGTTTATATGAGAAGAATAAAGCCTATTTAAACTCTCGTAAATTGAAGAATCAAGGCCCTTAACCTCCCAATCTCTCATAATAATGACTTTGATCAACACATTGCTGTCCAAAAATGAGTCACAAAACTCCTAAACATCCCCTATACCCGAATTCAATTCAAATCCCATAAAAAATTCTCTCCTAAACATTAAGCCTTCCCTATATATGACGCAGCCATTAAACTTTACAAGTCCTACTTACAATATTAGAATATAACAACCGGAAGAAAACCGTAAGAGATTAGATGAATGTCATATAAAGAAATCATAATTTGGAGATAAATGAGTTACCATATGAAAAAAAAGGTTGTAAGTTGTAACGAAATGTTATATAGAAAAACAAAGCTAATTGAAGCCTAGAAATGTACAATGGTAGGTTAGTGGCAAAAAAACATAACCAATCCAACTGACTATCAGGAAAAATATTATCCAATTGTGAAAAAGAATAAAATTTTAATCATAATCTCTTTTGCCGCTAATTTTGGATGGTCTACAAAACAATATAATATAGAAATAATTTTATATAATAAAATGAAAAAAGTTTATATGAATCCTCCTCAAGAATTGATAGTCTTTCTTTTAAATATCAAGAACGCAAACTAGTAAGACACTAAATGGGTTGGAAAAATTACCAAATGCATGGTTTGGCAATTCACAAAATTAATGCTTAATATAGGTTATAAATAATACCAGAGAAACCATAAACTGTTCTTAACCATTCAACTAAAATGGGAGTGATAAATCTTATTGTGTGAGTTGAAAATATAAGTATCAAATGATGATAATAATAAAAAATACTAGAAAAAAAAAATCGATAAATTTTAAAATCAAAGAACTCGACAAATTTAAATCCTTTCTTTGCAGAGCAATAGCTTAATCAGAAAGAGGGATATTTATCTCTCAACAACAATACATGTTGATCTATTGAGAGAAACATGTGAAAATCCAATGAAGACATGCAAAAAACTATACATCAATGACGAGGGAACAAAATTTGGCATGACTATCAAGATTGGTTAAAATATTTATCTATATGTCTCATACTTATCCACATATAGTCGTTACTGTAAGTTTTATAAGTTAATTTATGTATAAAACAAAAAAAACATCTCACGTACAGACAGCTTATTAAAATCTCAAATATTTAAAGTTAAATCTTGGGAAAGGGTTTCTCTAAAAAAAACATAAAATCTTAAGCTAAAAAAGTATATTGCTGTTGATTAAGTGGAATCACCAGTTGATAGAAGATCAACTTGAGACTATTGTACATAACTATAAACTTTGTAACAAGGAGAAATAAGAAACAACATGTGATTAAAGCCGAATCTAGTATCTAAGTTGAGAGCAAGTACCAATGGAAATGATGAACTTCTATAATTAAGAATTATCATAGAAGACAAGAACATTAAATGGTAAAGACTTATAAGAATAAAATGGTATAGCAAGTATGCTATTAGCATTGTCCAAACCTAATATAATATCATCAAATCAAATAGGAGAGTTAAGAACTTCATAAAAGAAGAAAAATTAGTGTGTGGATTGATTTACACTCTTTATTTCTTAACAAGTACTCAACTTGCAAATATTTTTATCAAAAATCTTTGCAATCCTACATTTAAAAACATCTTAGACAAATTTGAAAATGATTAAACTCTACCAACCAGTTTGAAAGTAGGTGTTAGTGATTCAAATGGAAGTAGTTCAAAATAAAGAAGAAGGCTGGTTGGCAGGACAGCAAAAATACAAAGGCAGGCAGATAGTTGCAAAGTAGAAGGGAATGAGATAGGAGTCGGTTGTCCATATCAGTAATTTTAGGTGAGATAAATACCACAGAAACTAGCAGCAAAAGAAAAAAAGAAAAAGAAAAAAAACAACCAAGGATTTACAGCGCACAGATTTGCAGCAAAATCGGTAAGGATTTCAATTTCAAGCATTGCAACACACAGATTGCAGCACAATCGAGAAGGATTCAGACAGTGAACATGTGGATTATAATAGGAATGGGATAAATGGCTGATCAGCGTTACACAAGAAAAACAGTAAATAAATGTTGTTTTCAAATTTTCAAATTATTTTAATTAACAATAATAATAACTCTTCCTAAAATTGTATAGGTTCGTGATGCCATATAGGCAACTCAATGTATAAATTTTAGACTTTTTGTGGGATAATGAAATCAAACATTTCAACCAACTCTTTTTTAACAAGTCTACGCCCATTCTATAAAAAGGCCTCAATAAAGATGTTTGCAATTTAAGAGTTTGTTAAAATATAATATAGTTAGACTATTTTTTTTTTTAATGAAACATAGTCCATTTCATTGTGTTTGATCTTGTCATGATAAATAAGATTTTTTGCAATACTCAATACTAGCATAGTTGTCACTATATCATTTTAGTATCTTTTTCATATGATAGTTTAGTCTTCTATTAATCATTTTACCACCATTCTTTCACAAATATCCAGTGTCATTACCTTGTATTCAGCTCTAGCATTGCTTCTTAATATCACATATTATTTATTACTTTCCATTTACCTAAGCTTTCACATACATAAATACAATAGATAGAGGTGGACCTTCAATCTAATGTGTCTTTAATTAGTAAAAACTATAATTTCCTTATTGATTGCTTTTTATATAAAATAATAACAATACTTTTCCAAGTTAGCTTGAAGTATTTAAGAAAGTGGTTAACAACTTCCATGTGGCCTTCAGCACTAAAAGAGA
The DNA here is from genome assembly GCA_002079205.1 of Phalaenopsis hybrid cultivar. Lineage (NCBI taxonomy): Eukaryota > Viridiplantae > Streptophyta > Magnoliopsida > Asparagales > Orchidaceae > Phalaenopsis > Phalaenopsis hybrid cultivar. Next base: position 101,800 of record JXCR01145287.1, on the reverse strand, counting down.
AAATCCAATATCGATATGAAAGAGAGGTGAATGAATTTTCCCAACTTACCTTTATCAAAATGCATGTCAATAGTGTTGATCTTTTTTTTTTTTTTTACGTATTAGAGTTTATGCAGGCTTACATGCAAGCATTCTTATTTTTTGAAATATATCAACAATATACTTCCTTTGAAAGACAGTAACATATTATTTTGATCATCACTTTCATATCAAAAGAGACTTTTAAAATCCAAAATATTTTACTTCAATTTTTCATATCATAAACTCTTTTAGCCTAATTAGCTCTTCATCGAAGTCACTTGTTAATATAATATCATCTATAGATGATAAAATTCATCTATTTTCCTTTAGGTGAGCTCTTTATAAACAAAGTATCATAATTTTGGCACTAAGTGTGCTCGCACTTCTCAATAAATATGGAGAATCTTTCAAACTAAGCACTATGGGATATTTGAGGCCATATAATGCATTTCTAATTCCACATGTCTTCTTGTTTTTTCTCAAACTTTTTAATCATGATGAGATCTTCATGTATACTTTCTCCTCATGGTACTCATTAATAAATATATTTTTATTGTTAAGTTAATACAAATACAAGTTTAAATTTGTAACTAGAGAATGAAAAACTCATTATCAAGCCCAACAATGAAAGAGAAAGGTTCCCAATAATTAATACAATATGAATGGACTTACCTTCTATAATGAATTGGGCTATAAATTTATCCACATATCTTCTTGTTTTTTCTCTAACTTTTCAATCAAGATGAGATCTTCATGTATAGTTTCTCCTCATGGTACTCATTAAGATATATATTTTTATTGTTAAGTTAATACAAATACAAGCCTAAATTTGTAACTAGAGAATGAAAAACTCATTATATTATGCCCAACAATGAGAAAGAAAGGTTCCTAATAATTAATACCATATGATTGGACTTACCCTTCTATAATGAATTGGGCTATAAATTTATCCACGTCCTCATCTATTTTATATTCAATAATGAACATTCATTTACATCCAACTAATGATTTTCTGGTGAATGTTCAACAACTTCTCACAGTATACTTTAAATGAGGACTCGATTATTTCCATTACAACTTTCTTCCATACAAAAGTTTGAGAGCTTATGAGTAATGTTTGAAATCTACATTTATTAAAATATGTGGCAACAACATCAAATCTAAGAAAAAGTTCATTATCTATGAAATCATAAATTGGACGATTGGTGCATAACCTCATACCTTTAAGGCAATAAGACAGTAGAGATCAGTATCATCTCCATAGATTTATTCCCATTAGTTTGTATTTCATTGGTACATAACAGGAATTGGGTTCTTAGGTATATTGGAGATATGTTTATTGCTCGCCTTAATTTTTTTTCCTTCTAGTATAAACCTGAAACTCATTTTTCAAAGGTTGAGTATTAACTAGCTGATGAAGGAGCTTGTGGCCCTAATGAGGGACTGGTAAGTAGGATTTACAAAAAAAAATATAATTGGAAAGTTTGCGGTTAATGTGAGGTTTTAGTAGGTCCAATTAGGGCTGTGAGGAGAGTTTATTGTTCATGGATTTGATTAGAAACAATAATGAATTATCAACAAAATTCCAATCTTAAAAAGCTTATTCTTGAATTTCCTCTCATTCAATTTCAAATTTAGAGTAATTAAAGTTGGCGTTTAAATAAATTGATATCTATGAAATTGTATTCTTACCAACGAATGAGGAATAAATTGATATCCTCATTGGGTTATTTGACTACAAATAGGAGATAATGCATGTGGAATATAGCAAATTTTTTAAATCCAGAATAAGCCAATCATGAGGGGATTGAACCTTGAGAAAGCATCTTATAATATCCTAATGCAATTCTTGGCTTTTCACAGATATTTAAAACTTGTGTGAAGAAGGAAACCTTAAATACATTCAACTCTTTGAATGGATGGATTTAGCAAATCTTAATTTTAATCAAAAACATAACATAAATAAAATTTATCAAAACAACAACAACAACAAGCTTATATCCCAATAAGTGGGGTCAGTTGCATAAATCAATTTTCTCCATTGTCCTATTGAGTGTCATATGTTCATTTAATTCTAATAAATTAAGATAATTTTGTATACAATATGCCCAAGTCTTTTTAGGTCTGTCATTGTCTTTCTTAAGATAAGTCGAATCTAAAACATCTACTCTCCTAACTGGATCATCAGATGGTTGACGTTAAATGTTACCAAACCATCTAAGAAGACTATCTCTCTAAGCTTATTCAATGTTGGAGCTACACCAACCCTATCACGGATATATTCATTTCGCATTCGATCACTAAGTGTCAAGCTACTCATCCACCTATNGTACCTCTTTTTGTTAGAAGCATGACCAAGAAATATATATTTGATGGTCAAGCTCTATACAATTTGGTTGGTGAATGTGAACACAAGAGACGAACAAATATTTTTAGAACAATATTGGATGAAAAAACTCTAACATTAGGGTATGTTTCCATCAAAACATGGAGAGCGGCTTTGAATCCAAGGACCCTGCTTAGCATTCTATTAATGAGGTTAGTGGTTGTGAGCGCTACATCTCCCCCCATAAAATTTTTGGGAGATTATGATNGTAGCATTTACATACATACCACCCAATTCCTATGTATTTACATATCTAACACCTAAAGTTCTTTTTCATATTAATACCACCCAAATCTTTCATATCACAATAAAAATACCACTAATTTAAATTTTAAAAAGTGAAATACATCTTTTTATGCATAGGTAAAGTGACATATATGTAAAAATCAAAGTTTAGGTGTTAGACACGTATATTCATAGGAATTAAGTGGTATGTATGTAAATCTCCCCTTTTTTCCCCACCTTGTCCAAATAATTATCCTAATAATGCATGCACGCCATAAGTTTCTCAAGAAAGATAATTATTATCCCNAAAGTGAAATACATCTTTTTATGCATAGGTAAAGTGACATATATGTAAAAATCAAAGTTTAGGTGTTAGACATGTATATTCATAGGAATTAAGTGGTATGTTTGTAAATCTCCCCTTTTTTCCCCACCTTGCCCAAATCATTATCCTAATAATGCATGCATGCCATAAGTTTCTCAAGAAAGATAATTATTATACCCAAATAATTATGCTAAACTATATCCTAAATGATAACTCAACTTGCCAATGTACCTAATCCTCGCTGCTTACCATTGAGCAGGGTAACAACATAGCAGATTGCATTGTGCTGAACCAAAAAATAAACCAATCTCAAAGATAAGACGTATTAATTTCGAGAAAATAAATAAATTTTCAAACAGATAATAATATCTATAGTCATGCTCCATTTCAACAAAATACTTAGATGTATCATTCAATTTACAAAAAATTATAGATGAAAAATTGTTTGTTGCTGTCAATAAATTGCTGGATTATTAAAAATGTCAAATTACTGTCCTCAGATTAGTGAATTCTTAAACAAGATAAGTTTGTCCATAGAATGTTAAATTGTTGTAGATAAAAAAAATGTAGCAAAAAACTTATGTTTTATCGAATTATTGTAATATTATAATATATAGGCAGCTCTATGTATATTTACTTTATTTGTATTATGATTGAATAAAACTTTTCAGCCATTTTCATATATAATTTTTACATGGTATTCGAGCGGCGCGTGAGGGTCCCAATTTTGGCTGCATAATAATTTCATACGTAAAAAAGATACAACATTGCATTCAAAATACAACATTTCCCCTTATTATATGGGTAACATTTCCCCTTATAATTATTTTGGCTGCCTAAAAATTATTATTTTTCTTGGTAAAAAAGATGGAGAAACTATATTTTCTTATTCCATCGCATTCAAAATACAACATTTCCCCTTATTATATGGGTAACGACTAGGACAAACATAATTAAGACTATTACAACTTATCAAATATAAAACAAACAATAATTGAAAGACATACAACATAATAGAAATAAACATGTGGGCTCCATAAATTAAACTCCCTCCAATAGTTTCCAATAATTAAGCATGTGGGCTCCATATGATCGGCAGTTTGGGCCACCTAACAGAGGCAAAAATCCACTCTCCCTCAAGATGGGTCATAGATGTTATAAAGACCCAACTTGGTATTCAAATCAGTTAAGCTGCCTGGAGGTAGGAATTTAGTAAAAACATTAGTGACTTGAAGATGAGTTCAAATCTAGATTAAGTGAATAATGTCACCATTGACCTTTTCATAGATAAAATGTTTATCAATCTTAATGTATTTGGTCCTGCCATAATGCACAGGGTTCTTTGAAATATTAATGGAAGCTTGGTAGTCACAAAATATCTTTATGTGATTGACCGTGGCGCATCTCAAATCATTTAGTAATATTTGGATTCATATTCTTTCACAAATTCCCAAAAAAAGTGCCCGATACTCAAATTTAGCACTATTTCTAGTGACCATTGCTAGCTTCTTACTCCTGCTGTGACAAGATTTTTTCATACATATGAACAATACCGAGATGTGAATCTTATGTCCATGAGTTATCATGCCTAACCAACATAAGTTTAAACTTCTAGCTCTTTGTTGTCTGATTGCTTAGACAATAATCATAAGTTAGGGGTCTTCTTAAGAAACCTCAATATTCTGTAATCTTCATTTGTATTATTCATATGTTGGCTCACAATGCTGAAAAAATAAATGAGTGTATGACAATAGATAATTTTTCTCACCAATCTCTGGTATCTATATTTTTTCCACTAGTATCTTTTCTCCCCCTAAACGTTTGAAATCCATAAGAGTCTCAGCATGTTTACACCCCAACATTTCTCTCTCTTTTAGCATGTCTTGGATGTACTTTCTTTGAGATATCATAATTCCCTTCTTGGACTTAGCAACTTCCATGCCCATAAAGTATCACATAGCTCCTAGATCTTTGATTTCAAATTCAGTGGTAAAAACCTTCTTAATCTTCCCAATCTTTTTTTTTATCGTCACCTGTCGAGATCATATATCTACAACGATAATGAGTATAACTTTCTTAAATCCCTATTTATATTTTATAAAATAGTGTATGATCATATTGACATTGAATGTATCAATTATATGTCATAGTCTTGGCAAACTTGTCAAACCAAATCCGTGGAAATTGTTTGAGCTTGTAAAGTGACTTTCTAAGTTTACAAACAGATGTTTGGTTGAGCCAGTTTTTAGCCCTGGTGAGATCAACAAATATACTTCTTCCTCAAGGTCTACATTCAAAAAGACATTCTTGATATCAAGTTGATATAATCCTCACTCTTTGGTCAGAGCTAGGAAACAATAACTCTTACAATGTTTAGCTTGGTCACTGATGCAAATGTTTATTGATAGTTTATCCCATAAGACTAAGTGAAATATTTGTCCACCAATCTAGCCTTGAACCTCTCAATGCTCCAATATGCTTTGTACTTGGCATTGAACGCTTGTTTGCACTCAGTGGGCCTTTTATATGGAGGAAGCTTCGCAAATGTTTGTGTCTCATTTAAATCAAGTGTTTGGATCTCTCTTCAACTATTTTTTCCATTATAGGCTTTGAAGTGCTTCATGAATAGAATTGGGTATCTGCACACTATCAAAATTAGATATAAAAGCTTTATAAGATGATGATAATGTCCCATAGGGAACACTCCATTATAGGATAATTTGTGCAACTTTTTTATGTCTTCTCCACCGGATTTCACCTCCATTAGAACTTTTCATGTGTTGCATATTGTCTCTATCCTACTTAGTGAATTTCCTTCTCCTAGAGTACACACAAAATTTCTTATGCATTTCATGTTGTCAATCTTAGGTTGAATATCTTCAAGTAGTGGAACCTGAGAGACAGGATGGTTAAAGAGAAGTAGAATAGGTTATGACAACNTCTTCGGGTATGATGATAATCCTATTATGACAATTAAGAAAAGTTAAAATGAATAAATACTTAATGTGAAACACAAAAGAATAAAATTAAAATGAAAGTATATGTCGTCATAAACCAATGAATTNATAAACCCATCTCAAAGATAAGACGTATTAATTTCGAGAAAATAAATAAATTTTCAAACAGATAATAATATCAATAGTCATGCTCCATTTCAACAAAATACTTAGATGTATCATGCAATTTACAAAAAATTAAAGATGAAAATTGTTTGTTGCTGTCAATAAATTGCTGGATTATTATAAATGTCAAATTACTGTCCTCAGATTAGTGAATTCTTAAACAAGATAAGTTTGTCCATAGAATGTTAAATTGTTGTAGATAAAAAAAAAGTAGCAAAAAACTTATGTTTTATCGAATTATTGTAATATTATAATACCAAGATGTGAATCTTATGTCCATGAGTTATCATGCCTAACCAACATAAGTTTAAACTTCTAGCTCTTTGTTGTCTGATTGCTTAGACAATAATCATAAGTTAGGGGTCTTCTTAAGAAACCTCAATATTCTGTAAATCATCTCCAAATGTTCTTCATTTGTATTATTCATATGTTGGCTCACAATGCTGACAAAATAAATGAGTGTATGACAATAAATAAATTTTCTCACCAATCTCTGGTATCTATATTTTTTCCATTAGCGTCTTTTCTCCCCCTAAAAGTTTGAAATCCATAAGAGTCTCAGCATGTTTACACCCCAACATTTCTATCTCTTTTAGCATGTCTTGGATGTACTTTCTTTGAGATATCATAATTCCCTTCTTGGACTTAGCAACTTCCATGCCCATAAAGTATCACATAGCTCCTAGATCTTTGATTTCAAATTCAGTGGTAAAAACCTTTTTAATCTTCCCAATCTTTTTTTTATCGTCACCTGTCAAGATCATATATCTACAACGATAATGAGTATAACCTTCTTAAATCCCTATTTATATTTTATAAAATAGTGTATGATCATATTGACATTGAATGTATCAATTATATTTCGTAGTCTTGGCAAACTTGTCAAACCAAACCCGTGAAAATTGTTTGAGCCTATAAAGTGACTTTCTTAGTTTACAAACAGACGTTTGGTTGAGCCATTTTTTAGCCCTGGTGAGATCAACAAATATACTTCTTCCTCAAGGTCTACATTCAAAAAGACATTCTTGATATCAAGTTGATATAATCCTCACTCTTTGGTCAGAGCTAGGAAACAATAACTCTTACAATGTTTAGCTTGGTCACTGATGCAAATGTTTATTGATAGTTTATCCCATAAGACTAAGTGAAATATTTGTCCGCCAATCTAGCCTTGAACCTCTCAATGCTCCAATATGCATTGTACTTGGCATTGAACGCTTGTTTGCACCCAGCGGGCCGTTTATATGGAGGAAGCTTCGCAAATGTTTGTGTCTCATTTAAATCGAGTGTTTGGATCTCTCTTCAACTATTTTTTTCCATTATCGACTTTGAAGTGCTTCATGAATAGAATTGAGTATCTGCACACTATCAAGATTAGATATAAAAGCTTTATAAGATGATGATAATGTCCCATAGGCAACACTCCTTTATAGGATAATTTGTGTAACTTTTTTATGTCTTCTCCACCGGATTTCACCTCCATTAGAACTTTTCATGTGTTGCATATTGTCTCTATCCTACTTAGTGAATTTCCTTCTCCTAGAGTACACACAAAATTTCTTATGCATTTCATGTTGTCAATCTTAGGTTGAATATCCTCAAGTAGTGGAACCTGAGAGACAGGATGGTTAAAGGGAAGTAGAACAGGTTATGACAAATCTAATTTAGTGTGAATATCAAGATTAGTGTCGCAAATCTAATATTCACCCACACACTCTCCATGAATTTTAGACTTGGGATAGTGGGATTGTTTTTCAAAGAATATAACATCCACGAAATTAAAAATATTTTTTTAGTAATGGAAGAATAGCACTTGTACCTCTTTTTGTTAGAAGCATGACCAAGAAATATATATTTGATGGTCAAGCTCTGTACAATTTGGTTGGTGAATGTGAACACAAGAGATGAACAAATATTTTTAGAACAATATCAGATGAAAAAACTCTAACATTAGGGTATGTTTCCATCAAAACATGGAGAGCGGCTTTGAATCCAAGGACCCTGCTTAGCATTCTATTAATGAGGTTAGTGGTTGTGAGCGCTACATCTCCCCCAGAAAACTTTCGGGAGATTATGAGAAAGTATTATAGAGCAAGATACATCTAGGAGATGTCTATTTTTCCTCTCAGTTATTTTATTTTGTTGTGGAGTCTTAACACGCTCACGCGGAAGGAACAATCATTTGCAAGATAAGGTCCAATGATTAAGTTGAAGTATTCATTTGCATTATCAGTATTGAGAATCTAAATTTTGCATTGGAACTGAGTGCAAATCATGTAATATAATGACTGAAAGAATTGTATAGTGTCATATTTCTTATTCATGAGAGTGATCATCAATGAAAGAGACAAATCATCTATATTCATTGATGATTTTTAATTTTAATGGTCCCCAAAGGTAATTATGGATGATAGAAAAAGGTTGTGAGGCTTTGAGCTGGATAGATGATATATATGACGAGTATACTTAGTCAATTAGCAGGTTTCACACAAAAAACTTTGGCTTTTTATTAATAAAGAGATGAGGTACAACTTTACAATATAATGAAATCGGTGACCTAGCCAACAATTTAATAATATAACTTGACTTTCAATATACTCGAACACAACAGACTTAGAAACATGAGAAGAGAATGGTGAAGAAGGCACTTGTGTTTATTGAGCGGGTATAGACTTTGATGCAACTCAACATTGTCAATCACCTTCCCCGAATCAACTACCTCTATACCATTATAAAAAATTTATTTACAGTTGCATTTAAAAGGATAACAATTAATAACACAAAAGATCATTTTAAACATATTGTAAGTCATTTTCTTAACAAAGAGACAACATTTGAGAATCCATTTGTCTTGGCACCACATAACAAAATTATAAGGAACAAAGATATCTTTTTGAACTTACTAGAGATATTCTCTTTCAAAATTTAATTCCTATGAGATATCAAAGAGAAATTTCCTAGCCTTAACATATTTAACCAATAGAATGCCGCCTAGAGTGATTGTTTTTCACAGCTCTGCACAATAACATATTTGTTCGCGAAAATTCCACTTAAAGTGTCTTTGTTTACATGTACAAATTCATAAAAAAACGACAGGTCACTAGACATTAAAGCATTTAAGTGTATTTCCGTAGGTCAAATAACTAATAAACATTATCATTCACCCACCAAAAATTGTTCATTTTAAACAAAGTGAACAAAATTGCATTTAATGAAAACAACTCTCCGTTAACCAAACTTATCTTCAAAGAGAGAAGTCGCATGGAAGATGAGTTTGATGAACTTCTTTATATCTTCTCTCTTAACATTCTATCTACAAATATACACAAACATAAACAATCTAATCCCATTAAAATTAACACATGCCATTAAATCACTCCAAGTTTATATAAGAAGAATAAAGCCTATTTAAACTCTCGTAAATTGAAGAATCAAGGTCCTTAACCTCTCAATCTCTCATAATAATGACTTTGATCAACACATTGCTGTCCAAAAATGCGTCACAAAACTCCTAAACATCCCCTATACCCTAATTCAATTCAAATCCCATAAAAAATTCTCTTCTAAACATTAAGCCTTCTCTATATATGACGCAGCCATTAAACTTTACAAGTCCTATTTACAATATTAGAATAAAAGAACCGGAAGAAAACCGTAAGAGATTAGATGAATGTCATATAAAGAAATCATAATTTGGAGATAAATTAGTTACTATATGAAAAAAAAGGTTGTAAGTTGTAACGAAATGTTATATAGAAAAACAAAGCTAATTGAAGCCTAGAAATGTACAATGGTAGGTTAGTGGCAAAAAAACATATCCAATCCGATTGGCTATCAGGAAAAGTATTATCCAATTGTGAAAAAGAATAAAATTTTAATCATAATCTCTTTTGCCACTAATTTTGGATGGTCTACATAACAATATAATATAGAACTAATTTTATATAATAAAATGAAAAAAGTTTATATGAATCCTCCTTAAGAATTGATAGTGTTTCTTTTAAATACCAAGAACGCAAACTATTAAGCACTAAATGGGTTGGAACAATTACCAAATGCATGGTTTGGTAATTCACAAAATTAATGCTTAATATAGGTTATAAATACTACCAGAGAAACCATAAACTGTTCTTAACCATTCAACTAAAATGGGAGTGATAAATCTTATTGTGTGAGTTGAAAATATAAGTATCAAATGATGATAATAAAAAAAAATACTAGAAAAAAAAATCGATAAATTTTAAAATCAAAGAACTCGACAAATTTAAATCCTTTCTTTGCAGAGCAATAGCTTAATCAGAAAGAGGGATATTTATCTCTCAACAACAATACATGTTGATCTATTGAGAGAAACATGTGAAAATCCAATGATGAAGACATTCAAAAAACTATAAATCAATGAAGAGGGAACAAAATTTGACATGACTATCAAAGATTGGTTAAAATATTTATCTATATGCGTCATACTAATCCACATATAGTTGTTACGGTAAGTTTTATAAGTTAATTTATGTATAAAACAAAAAAAATATCTCACGTACAGATAGCTTATTAAAATCTCAAATATTTAAAGTTAAATCTTGGGAAAGGGCTTCTCTAAAAAAAACATAAAATCTTAAGCTAAAAAAGTATATTGCCGTTGATTAAGTGGAATCACCAGTTGATAGAAGATCAACTTGAGACTATTGTACATTACTATAAATTTTTTAACAAGGAGAAATAAGAAACAACATGTGATTAAAGCCGAATCTAGTATCTAGGTTGAGAGCAAGTACCAATGGAAATGATGAACTTCTATAATTAAGAATTATCATAGAAGACAAGAACATTAAATGGTAAAGACTTATAAGAATAAAATGGTATAGCAAGTATGCTATTAGCATTGTCCAAACCTAATATAATATCATCAAATCAAATAGGAGAGTTAAGAACTTCATAAAAGAAGAAAAATTTGTGTGTGGATTGATATACACTCTTTATTTCTTAACAAGTACTCAGACTTACAAATATTTTTATCAAAAATCTTTGCAATCCTACATTTAAAAACATCTTAGACAAATTTGAAAATGATTAAACTCTACCAACCAGTTTGAAAGTAGGTGTTAATGATTCAAATGGAAGTAGTTCAAAATAAAGAAGAAGGCTGGTTGGCAGGACAGCAAAAATACGAAGGCAGGCAGATAGTAGCAAAGTAGAAGGGAATGAGATAGGGGTTGGTTGTCCATATCAGCAATTTTAGGTGAGATAAATACCACAGAAACAAGCAGCAAAAGAAAAAAAGAAAAAGAAAAAAAACAACCAAGGATTTATAACGCACAGATTTGCAGCAAAATTGGTAAGGATTTCAATTTCAAGCATTGCAACACACAGATTGCAGCACAATGGAAAAGGATTCAGACTGTGAACATGAGGATTATAATAGGAATGGGATAAATGGCTGATCAGCGGTACACAAGAAAAACAGTAAATAAATGTTGTTTTCAAATTTTCAAATTATTTTAATTAACAATAATAATAACTCTTCCTAAAATTGTATAGGTTCGTGATGCCATATAGGCAACTCAATGTATAAATTTTATACTTTTTGTGGGATAATGAAATCAAACATTTCAAACAACTCTTTTTTAACAAGTCTACGCCCATTCTATAAAAAGGCCTCAATAAAGTTATTTGCAATTTAAGAGTTTGTTAAAACATAATCTAGTTAGACTATTTTTTTTTTTAATGAAACATAGTCTATTTCATTGTGTTTGATCTTGTCATGATAAATAAAATTTTTTGCAATACTCAATACTAGCATAGTTGTCACTATATCATTTTAGTATCTTTTTCATATGATAGTTTAGTCTTCTATTAATCATTTTACCAACATTCTTTCACAAATATCCAGTGTCATTACCTTGTATTCAGCTCCAGCATTGCTTCTTAATATCACATATTATTTATTACTTTCCATTTACCTAAGCTTTCACATACATAAATACAATAGATAGAGGTGGACCATCAATCTAATGTGTCTTTAATTAGTAAAAACTATAATTTCCTTATTGATTGCATTTTATATAAAATAATAACAATAATTTTCCAAGTTAGCTTGAAGTATTTAAGAAAGTGGTCAACAACTTCCATGTGGCCTTCCGCACTAAAAGAGAAAATCCAATATCGATATGAAAGAGAGGTGAATGAATTTTCCCAACTTACCTTTATCAAAAAGCATGTCAATAGTGTTGATCCGTTTATTGTTATTTTTATTTTTATTTACGCATTAGAGTTTATGCAAGCTTACATGCAAGCATTCTTATTTTTTTAAATATATCAACAATATACTTCCTTTGAAAGACAGTAACATATTATTTTGATCATGACACTTCCATATCAAAAGAGTCATTTAAAATCCAAAATATTTTACTTCAATTTTTCATATCATAAACTCTTTTAACCTAATTAGCTCTTCATCGAAGTCACTTGTTAATATAATATCATCTATAGATGATAAAATTCATCTATTTTCCTTTAGGTGAGCTCTTTATAAACAAAGTATCATAATTTTGGCACTAAGTGTGCTCGCACTTCTCAATAAATATGGAGAATCTTTCAAACTAAGCGCTATGGGATATTTGAGGCCATATAATGCATTTCTAATTCCACATGTCTTCTTGTTTTTTCTCAAACTTTTCAATCATGATGAGATCTTCATGTATACTTTCTCCTCATGGTACTCATTAAGAAATATATTTTTATAGTTAAGTTAATACAAATACAAGTCTAAATTTGTAACTAGAGAATGAAAAACTCATTATTAAGCCCAACAATGAAAGAGAAAGATTCCTAATAATTAATACAATATGATTGGACTTACCTTCTATAATGAATTGGGCTATATATTTATCCACATATCTTCTTGTTTTTTCTCTAACTTTTCAATCAAGATGAGATCTTCATGTATAGTTTCTCCTCATGGTACTCATTAAGATATATATTTTTATTGTTAAGTTAATACAAATACAAGCCTAAATTTGTAACTAGAGAATGAAAAACTCATTATATTATGCCAAACAATGAAAAAGAAGGGTTCCTAATAATTAATACCATATGATTGGACTTGCCCTTCTATAATGAATTGAGCTATAAATTTATCCACGTCCTCATCTATTTTATATTTGATAATGAACATTCATTTACATCCAACTACTGATTTTCTGGTGAATGTTCAACAACTTCTCACAGTATACTTTCTATGAGGACTCGATTATTTCCATTACAACTTCCTTCCATACAAAAATTTGAGAGCTTATGAGTAATGTTTGAAATCTACCTTTATTAAAATATGTGACAACAACATCAAATCTAAGAAAAAGTCCATTATCTATGAAATCATAAATTGGACGATTGGTGCATAACCTCATACCTGTAAGGCAATAAGACAGTAGAGATCAGTATCATTCCCATTAGTTTGTATTTCATTGGTACATAACCGGAATTGGGTTCGTAGGTATATTGGAGATATGTTTATCGCTCACCTTAATTTTTTTTCCTTCTAGCATAAACCTGAAACTCATTTTTCATAGGTTGAGTATTAACTAGCTGATGAAGGAGCTTGTGGCCCTAATGAGGGACTGGTAAGTAGGATTTACAAAAAAAAATATAATGGGAAAGTTTGCGGTTAATGTGAGGTTTTAGAAGGTCCAATTAGGGCAGTGAGGAGAGTTTATTGTTCATGGATTTTATGAGAAACAATGATGAACTATCAACAAAATTCCAATCTTAAAAATCTTATTCTTGAATTTCCTCCCATTCAATTTCAAATTTAGAGTAATTAAAGTTGGCATTTAAATAAATTGATATCTATGAAATTGTATTCTTACCAACGAATGAGGAATAAATTGATATCCTCATTGGGTTATTTGACTACAAATAGGAGATAATGCATGAGGAATTTAGCAAATTTTTAAATCCAGAATAAGCCAATCATGAGGGGATTGAAACTTGAGAAAGCATCTTATAATATCCTAATGCAATCCTTGGCTTTTCATAGATATTTAAAATTTGTGTGAAGGAGGAAACCTTAAATACATTCAACTCTTTGAATGGATGGATTTAGCAAATCTTAACTTTAATCAAAAACATAACATAAATAATATTTATCAAAACAACAACAACAACAAGCTTATATCCCAATAAGTGGGGTCGGCTAAATCAATTTTCTCCATTGTCCTATTGAGTGTCATTTGTTCATTTAATTCTAATAAATTAAGATCATTTTTTATACAATATGCCCAGGTCTTTCTAGGTCTGTCATTGTCTTTCTTAAGATAAGTCGAATCTAAAACATCTACTCTCCTAACTGGATCATCAGATAGTTGACGTTTAATGTTACCAAACCATCTAAGAAGACTATCTCTCTAGTCTTATTCGACGTTGGAGCTACACCAACCCTATTACGGATATATTCATTTCGCATTCGGTCACTAAGTGTCAAGCTACTCATCCACCTACGCATCGTCATCTCAGCAACACTTAACTTAGTTTTATGCTTCTCTTTGAAAGACCAATATTCTACGGCATAGGGCATTGCAGGTCTCAACAACATCTTATAAAATTTTACTTTCAGTTTAAGTGGTACTTTTCTATCACACAATAGGCCCGAAGCATTCCTCCACTTCAACGAGCCAACTTGAATTCTACTAATAACATTCTCATCTATATCACCATCACTTTGAACAATAAACCCGAGACATATAAAACGTTCACACCTTTTAATGATTTGATCGCCCATAGACAACTCTGCCTCTATAGCTACTATTACTAAAATTACATTCCATATATTTAGTTTTAGATCCCCTCAAATGAAGTCCTTTAGACTCCAATGCAGACCTCCATAATTCAAGTTATTCTTAAATTATTATCTAGTCTTATCCATAAGAGGATAGCATCAATAAAAGCATACCTCGTGGTACATCCTCATGTAAATGTCCAGTAAGAGCATCCATAACTAAAGCAAAAAAGATATGGGGTTACAGTCGGTCCCTGATGTAATCCAACTAAAATAAAAAATACTTGATGAACCCTCCTGTTCGAACACAAGTGACAACTCTAGCATGTATCTCTTTAATGACTTGAATAAAAACCATAACAACATCTTTCTTCTCTAGATCTCTCCAAAGGACTTTTCTTGAAATCTTATCGTATGTTTTTTTCTAAATCAATAAAAATCATATGTAGATCCTCCTTATTTTCTATGTACTTCTTCATCAAACCTCTCAATAAATGTATAGCTTCCATTGTAGACTTGCCCATCATAAATCCAAATTGATTATGAGAAATTTGTGCATCACTTCTTAAGCTATGTTCAATGAACCTCTCTCATAATTTTAAAGTATGACACATCAACTTAATTACTCTATAATTTGCACACTCTCGTGCATCCCATTTATTCTTAAAAATTGGAACCAAAATACTCTTCATCCACTCCTTAGACACCTTTTAGTTCTTAATAAAATATTAAAGAGTTTAGTGAGTCAAGAAACTCTCAAATCTCCAAAATACTTTCACACTTCAATTGGAATATCATCAGGTCCTACTAATTTTTTATCATTGATTTTCTTTAAAAGCTCCTCAACTTTTTTTTACTAATGTGAAGGTAAGAATAAAATGTTTTATTATTATTAACGATATTAATATCACTAACGTCGATTGTATTTTCAAAAGCTTCATTGAAAAACTTATCAATATAGCTCACTCATCTATGATAAATTTCCTCCAAGATATGCACTTTTGGATTTTCATCTTTAATACACTTTACTTGAATTATTTTTTTTCTATTTAATTGTCTAATTTATATTTTTTTTCACCCTCTTCGATATCAACTCTATTATAAAATCATTAAAAGCATAATTTTTAACGCCACAAATTATTCTCTTAGACTCTATGCAGGCCACCTTATGTTTTTCCCGGCTCTCTAAGCTTTTATATTTAAATAAATTTTTATAACACAACTTATATCTATATATATATATATATATATATATATATATATATATATATATATATATATATATATATATATATATATATATATATATAT
>JXCR01145287.1:69434-84329 GCA_002079205.1 Phalaenopsis hybrid cultivar | reverse complement strand
CTCTCTCTCTCTCTCTCTCTCTCTCTCTCTCTCTCTCTCTCTCACACACGCACACACACATTCTCCATTTCCTCACCTGAGAACATATTCTAATTTGGGATAACACCCACATATCCAGCATCCCATAAAAAACAACTAATATTATTAAAAGAAGAGTTTTTTTTTTTTTTTTTGTATATATTTGTACACGATTATTGTGGTATGTGTGTAAATTCATAATGATAGAGTAATATATTAATGTCTTAGTATTATACGAATATTTAACACACAGGTAAAAAAATTAACATAAAATATAATATGGGATTTTACGTGGAGAACCCGGAGGGACAAAAATCATGTGGCTTGATCCAGTTGAAATGATTTCATTATATTGGTGTTGATTATAAAAATTTATCGGTACTCTGATAATTGAAAGTAACTTTATATGTATGATGTGACTTTTTGCTAGGGAAGTAATAAAAAATGTTGAGGAAATGGTGATGATTCGATTGTTGTGAATAAAAGTTGATAGTAGATGACGAATGTTAGAAGCTCTAGTGACAACATCAGCGATAGAAGCAACGGTCATGATGATCGAGCAGTAGAAGTTTGATGATGACGAAGGTGATAGTTTGACGGCGATGGCGGCAGTATGACATCATCAACAGCGGAGGACGGGCATCGCTCGTCTGGCTGTGGCGGTGGTCATATGATGGTGGCCCGGTGGTTGGTGGTCCAATGATGGAGGTGGTCATTTGACAGTGACTCGGCAACAACAATATGACAGCGGTAGCAACTCAAGGACAGTGGATGAGAGGTAGTGGTTATGCAATAGTGGTGGTTAGGTGACGGTGGTCGAGTAGTGGTGTTCCAGCGACTTTGGAAATAAGATTGTGGTGGTAGGGCATTGATGATTCGGTGGCAGTAAAGGTTCGGTGGCAATGATAGTGTTTGATGGTGGTTAAGACTATGCAACTTAGGTCAGGAAATAATGGTTTGGTGGCTGTGGTGGCTCGGTGATGATGTTTATGTATTGGTGGTCCAACAGGGGCAGCTTGATAGTGGTTGTGTGATGGTGACAACAGTCATCTAGCTACGGTTACAATTCGATGGTAGTAGTCAGGTAGCGGTGATCTTGCAACGACGATAACTACTTGAAGGTGATGGTCTGACAGCAACAACAACTGTCTAGTGGTGGTAGTAGTTGAACGATGGTGGTCGGGCAACGACATTTAGAAAACAATAACTGCTCTGCGACGATGATCCATCGGTGACTGAGACTTCTCAGCGGCTATTCGATGATTGTGGAGCTCAAGAACCCTTAAATGCTTGGAGCTTCAATTTTATCTTCCAAGTTCGGGTCCATTCATTTCATTAAGAGAGTAAGGATCTATTTATAGATTTTATGAATGAAATCATCTGTAAATATTGTATGAATCCATACCACTAAATTGGATGACTCATATTGATTATTTATTATACATCATCAACAAAATTTTTATCATCCGACACATATCTAAATGCATGACATGGATCTCGAGGCATTTTTTTAGCAAGAAATATTCAAATTTTAATTAAGAATCATCAAGAGTCATGATTTCAGCAAACTTACAATCAAACTGACCAACTTTACAAGATAGATCAAATATTACTAAAATCGGTCTAATCTAAACCAAATTAAGCCTCGATTAAGATGTTAAACCATGTTTGGAAGATTTTCAAGCACGATTACAAGATCAAATAGTTATTGAATGTGGAAAACTTATAGTTGAATGGAGCATATCGACAAGAAGAATCTAACGAGCCTAAAATCTCTCAATTCAGACAATGTAAAGGCTCTAAAATATTCATCATACGTCATTTGATAAGGAAGCTCTTGTGACCATCATATCAAAGTGATTTTTATTCTTCCATTAACTACGCCTGAAACTTGATAACTAGAGCCCCATCCCTTTATTGAGAAAAATGGAGGATGAGGGAGCTTGAAGTCTGAAGAAGACTAAAGCTTTGAGAAGAAGTTGAAGTTTATGACCTCCATCGATTACTGTCAAACATCGTCGATCACCGTCTATTTGTCACTGCCTATTGTTATCAGTTGCGCCCCTGTTATGGTAACAAATTTATTTGCATGTCAATGTTGTAACTTAGGAGATCTTCTAACCCTTTCCCACATGTGGAAGAAGTGGTTAGTGTAACCATTAACTTAGAGTATATTTTTACAATTGGGCTATGGTTTTTTTAATTTACAAGTTTTCCACGTAATAACTCATGGTATCTATGCTGTTTTTTTCCTTTATTTGAGTGTGTGTTGAATCTTCGAGCAACGCTAAGAAGATAATCCATTACTCAAGCGTTGTGAATTTTCTAACACCCATTGTTCGACGTCGTATATGGGAAACGAAGTACCGTTCGACATTGCCTTCAACTCTGAGACGTCAAGCCCCTGCTTCATTTTCTCAATGTACATCATCCGACCAGCAAAGAAACCTCGTTTGATTTTATCTGAAGCATTCTTTGATGTGGGGGCAAGCTTCATTGCAGTCTCGAAAGGTTGTTCACATAAAAGTTTCAGGCGCGATTGTATTGGGGTTCTCTTCTTGAATCCTCTTCAAACACAAAGTCTTTCACAACATCTTCTAGACTGGGGGCCAACCTTTATCGCACTCTCGAAAGTTCGTTCACGTTAATGTCTCAGACACGACTGTGGTGGGGGTAGTCATTTCATATTTCATTCAGACTACAGGTCTTTGGGAATCACTTCTGAACTGAGGGGAAATCTTCACCACAAATAATATTTCATCAGTTGTAAGAGAAACTCAAATATATAGAGCCCTGAAGATTGGAGTTTCTCAGGCACAACCGACAATCACTTATGTATTGGAGTTTGTTTCATAATCCGACAATCTTCATTGTATTGGAGTTTCTCTTCAACCGGATTAGAAAGCTTATCTCTTCAAGGCTCTATAGATGGGCTATCTTACGAGCTCGTGTGGTAATACACTCGCCAGATGACCAATAAATTCAAAAGCAACAACTTATAAGTTGCCGAATATTATTCTTGAGTATGACTGCAACCATATTTTTAAGAAAACATGAGGTCTATTGCAACCTACGTTCTAGTATTGAGAAATACAAAGCATCTCTGACACCTCATTCTGGGCTTATTCGTTCATAGAGAGACTTGATTTAACCTCTTCTATCACAAGTTACAATTATCAAGCAGAAGCTTCAACCAACAGTCTCAGATTTGTAAAAAATAATTGGTGAAATTCCTTCGATCTCTTCCATAATAGGTCACGATCGTCAAATAAAAGCTTCGACCAACAATCTAGGATAGGTCAACCATCATAGGTGGATTTCATGTGACTTTGTCTGTTACAGGATAATGCCGTTGAACATCTTTAGATACACAACCCAGGACAGGTCTTACAACCTTAATGGACTCTCCATTTAACTATACTCCAACATAGGCTACAATCATCAAACATACACATTTCGACTAACCTGTTCCTGGTAACAAATTTATTCGCATGTCAATGTTGTAAATTGAGAGTTCTTCTAACAAAATCCTGCTCATCTGAAAAGTGGTTGTTGTGACCATCAACTTTTAATAAATTTTTTTCAACCATGTTAGACTTCATGTTTTTTTGTTTTTAATTTTTACTGATTTTCCACGTAATAACTTTTGATATCTCTGCTGGTTATTTTCTTTTATCGAGTGTGTGCTGAATCGTCGAGCAACGCTAAGATGATAATCCATCACTATACTACCATGAATTTTCTAGCACACGTCAATTTTGATCGAATAATATTTTATAATCATTTAAGTGACTTAATGTTGTCAGAGTTGAGCGATTTTTAGCTCGCTGGATTATGCGTGTCGAGACACTCACTTTGATTATAAACTTGTTAGATATGAAGATCATTCGATTGTTGAATATATATTTTAAATATTTCAATTATATTTTAAGTGCATGATCCATGCCTATTTGGACTCAGATCAAACATTTTTTTGGTCTCATTTGGTTTATCTCCTTGAAATCCTTTCCCTTGATTATAAATCAAAGTGCATGCATATTCAAAATTGAATTTTGAAGCTTTCCATTAAAATGTGTGCTGAGTTTCATGGACTTCAATATAATTTTTTTTAGAAACTTATCAAATATTAAAATGTTGCACAAGTAAAAATAAAAATTTAGCTTTTCTATTTGAAAATAAATAAGAATTTTGTGTTATGAATTTATTTTTTATTTTATCATTAATATTATTTTTGGAGAAATTTATATTCGATGGATTTTTATATACGTATGGTATGCATGAAATGTTTTAGATATATAAAAATATAAAATAATCATGTGTATATATTTGAAGACAAGTAGATCCATATGGTTATTTACCGGAAGGACAATCAGAGGAAAGGAGGAAGACGAGGTGAAGTGGAAGCGAGCTGAAAAGAATGGTGGCCCGAAGGTTCGTCGTCGACCACAACGGCACCGAATTCCCCATCGATTACGACACCGATGACGGCTTAGACGTATCAGATCAACCCACCGGTCACATTTCTTTTTCTGGAGCGATTTTTTGCTTATTAATTGAAGGCTTTCTCTCTGTCTAGGTTCTCAAGTTTCAGATATTCTCAGTCACCTCGGTTCCTCCCGACGAGCAAAAGGTTTTTTCATCCAAGTCTATATCCCGGCATCTTCCTTCGCTACTATTGATATCGTGCTTAATTGGGCTTAATCGTTTTATCTTCAAGCTTACTACGAGGGATAGGGAAGTTGTCGTCACAGAAGAATCTGATCTCGTGGAAATCTCGGAGGGGCTCTGCTTGGTGTCAATTGATGATGGAATACAGGACAAACCGGAATCCATTCAACAATTGAGGCAGTCCGATGAGGAATTGGCCCGGATGCTACAGGTGTTTTAGAATTTTCTTATATGATTATTCGTCCTTTTTGTTCGGGAAATTTAATGTTAGTTTTTCATTGCAATCAGGCAGAGGAGGAGGCTCTATTCTTCCGACATTTCCAGGCCATTGAAGGCACAAAGGAGTTTGAGCAGAGGGTTCGCCCTTACGTAAATAGGGTCCTGCTGGTGATTTTTTTATTCATAACACTGATTCTTCTATGCACTATGTGTTACACTAACTGTTGTTTGGTTAACTATTTTAATTTTTTCTACTGGGTTACTATAGTACGAGGATCCTGTCCGCCAAGAAGCTGCTCGCAAATCAGTTCCTCTTGCAGAGATTCAGGAGAAATCCTTGGTATCGTTGGCCAAGGTCTAGTTTATTTGCACCTTTATTTTCCTTCTAATTGTTTTCTGTTGGTACTGTTTCAATTTCTTAGTTCAATTTCTAAATTAATTTAACAGTAGGATATTTACAATATTGGAGCGTAGGCACAGTGATAAAATATGGAATTGATTCCTATTATTATATAAGATTTGTAATTTAACTCAAACGATTTGTGCTGTATTTATGGAAAAAAAGTGAGGAGTGGGAATGACACCGAAGCTAATTCATAAATCAACGGAAACGAAAGCCAACTTTATTAAGCAACTATGACTCAACTGAAAGGAAATTGTAACAGACACTAATCTTCAACTAGGGCCGGATAAGAAGATCCAACGACAGCGAGGGTGCCCGTGAGGAGGTTGTGGTAGTGGATGTAACTATTATAAGGGGATTGGGAGGTGGCGGTAGTGGTCAGGGNTAATTCATAAATCAACGGAAACGAAAGCCAACTTTATTAAGCAACTATGACTCAACTGAAAGGAAATTGTAACAGACACTAATCTTCAACTAGGGCCGGATAAGAAGATCCAACGACAGCGAGGGTGCCCGTGAGGAGTTAGTGGTAGTGGATGTAACTATTATAAGGGGATTGGGAGGTGGCGGTAGTGGTCAGGCAAGGTGGAAGGAGGTTGCGACACTTAAAGAAGGTGACAGGGAGGTGGCAAGCTGTTAGGGGGTTGGATAACAGGTGGGGTTGTAGGAAAACATGTGACAAGGCTAAGGAGGGGGAAGAGATGGATTGGCAACAAGATTTTGGCGAGGTTGGGAACATGTAGGCTGGCGACTGGAGGATTTGTTGTAGGCAAAGGGGTGGTTGGCAGTTTGAGGGTTGGAGGGGAATAAAGGGGAAGATGGCTGGCGGCTAGGAGAGGTGTGGAGGATGGCAGGGAGGAGATTGGGAAGAATAAAACACCATATCGGAGTAGGATGCAACCATAGCACCGCCCTTCGTTAGATACAACCAAAGCACCACCCNACAAGGCTAAGGAGGGGGAAGAGATGGATTGGCAACAAGATTTTGGCGAGGTTGGGAACATGTAGGCTGGCGCTGGAGGATTTGTTGTAGGCAAAAGGGTGGTTGGCGGTTTGAGGGTTGGAGGGGAATAAAGGGGAAGATGGCTGGAGGCTAGGAGAGGTGGGGAGGATGGCAGGGAGGAGATTGGGAAGAATAAAACACCATATCGGAGTAGGATGCAACCATAGCACTGCCCTTCGTTAGATACAATCAAAGCACAACCTATCGTTGGATACAACCCTAACAAGGGAGAAGGAGACTCCAAGAGAATATGAAAACAACAATACAACATAACATAACCCTAATTCTATGAAAACAACACATATATAGACTCCGACAGGGAAATGCATAAAAGGAAAGAGGGAGAGAAGGGGCAGGCGAGTTGACCGCCCTCTCTATAGGTCACTTGGTCCAGGATCTGGGTTGTCACTTTATGCCCTCTGGTTCGACCGATCGACTTTTTCCCTCTACAGGTCAGTTTCTCGCGGTTGGGGGAGCTTTAACTTCATATGTTGAATTTATGGTTTCTCATCTTCAATCTTAACAACACTTGGTTCCTACTGTCGGTTGTCCTGCCTCCCAATCATCAGAGCTTTCTTCACTTCTGAGTACACATTCATATAAATATGCTCTTCTGGGACTGTACGTCACACATCTATTGACCATTTTTTTTTAAATAAAAATTTCTTAAATTTGAATTTAATACATAACGTAATTTTGATTTTGAAAATGATACCTTTTATTTTGGAAAACAAAGAAACCATATAGATTTCATATGTCTAATAGTTTAGATAGTTAAACACGATACCACAAATGATATATCATATCGAAAGATGAACATATGGCTTATTGGTAGACTTAACTATTTAAACTTAAAAGTTTATGATTCTATTTTGTTCTGCAAATTTTATAGTCAACAAATTTTCCTATCTAATACACATATTAAATAGGGTTTAGATTAATCTGGGTTCTTAATTCTCTATAGAGGCAAACCTCTATAGTTAATTATATCTTAGGCAACCAAAGTCACCGAAGAAAACTCTCGGTTAAGATTAGAGTTTCTTCTTTAAGAATTCAACGTTTAGGCTTTCATGAGTGCTTATAGGAATGTCAAAGGGAAAGACTTAAATGTGGGACAATTATTTTCAAAATTCAAAGGAGTAAAAAGTATGAGATGTTGGAGATACTATTTTACATATTTGAAGAGGAAATATTTAATATTTCAGTCATGTAAATTATTTAGACATTCGTGACTTATATCTACATGTCATATGTAAATTGCCCGAGAAATAAGTTGATTTATGTCGTACCGAACGACAACCTCAAAAATTCTAAAAAAAGCTTAGGACTTGTATCGTACAATATACAATCATACGAAGTCATAAAAGATAGTGTGGGGATTTACGCCGTACTAGACGAACAACCTCGACGTCCTATAGGTGTATGTCATTTAAGTCTATCGAAGTTCAGTTGAAGCTCCTGCTTTCTGTTGTCGTCTCGACCGATGTTCGGAGATGAATCATCACTTGACTGCGTCGTTGTCTTGTTCCGAGAATGAGGAGATAAAAGAGAACAAATTTTAAACAACTTATTACAAATATTAAATGTGTTATTGTACAATGTATTTTGAATTGGTGTTTGTCATTGTCAAAATAATTAAAGAAAATGCGGAATATTTTAATTGTGTTAAGCGATATCGTTTAAGATCCCACGGTTCCATCATTTCAGAATCATTGATAATTTTGAATTTATTTAGTGTAAACAAGCTCTTTAACTTATTTAGATCAGAGAATTCTCGTTAGCAACCGTAGGTTACTTACATTCGAGGACTCCTCGTAAATAAAAAAAAGTGGATTATTATTATGTTATTATTAGTTTATAGAAATTTTAAAAAAACATTATTTGTGGTTTTGAAAATATTTTTTTGTTATGGAATTTTGAAAGGTCTTGAAATTAAAAAAAAGTGTATTTTGGTTGCGTGTTATAGATTTCTAATCCTGAGCACATGCTCTACATTTGCCATTCTAGGGTTCTATATAAACTTGTCAGGAAAAAAGTAAAGAATATACGACAGTAAAGAGTAAAAAACAGTAAAGAGTAGTAGCAGTAAGGAGTAGCAATAAATGTGTATCATAAAGTGCAGTAAAAAGAGAAAGGTCAGTACTTACCTGTCGTCTCTGATGATGCTATAAAATAAATTACAATTATATAATACAAGTGTATATAAGAGAAAAGGGGTTAGATAAACATTTGCAATTTACATATGAAAGAATTGAGCATGTATATTTTTATAAAAGTTAAGTGATACACATATGGAAAATCAGAATAGATTATAAGAATTTATAAATTGGGGATGGGCTCAGCTTTAGACTTTTCATTTGTCACGATCCCACAAGCAACTGAAGTATCGAAATCTATATACCAATATCTAATAGCAACCGCCAGCAAAACACTGCTTGAGGTTGGGCAACTTCTAATACCTACAAACGGTCTGACAAGTGAACATATAAGAATCTTCAACCACATGTGTCGTATGTCTATATGTGATGTTTCTATAATATTGTAGTTTCCAAATTTCCAGTAACTGATGTTATGAAGGAGTAGTTCACAAGTCATCCATAACTAGCTTTAGAGCTACCAACAACCTATATGAATGAAAAGGGCAACTTACTAATCAAATATTGGTTAAAATTTTTTAGCTATATAAGCTTGAATGTTACGTTATACTTCATCGCCCTTACNTCACTTGGAAACTGCCTCCCTGTTGTTCCCTTGCACCCAACCATCACTCAAAGCTACTATCTTCTTGCTGCCAGCCCTTCGCAGCTGCTGTCTCTTTGCAGCTAGCCCTCCCATCTGTTGTCTTCTTGCTGCCAACCCTTCCTAGCAGTTGTCTCCTTGCCACCGACCATCCAAACTACTATTATCTTGCCGCCAGCCCTACTCTCCATCTGCTGTCTCCAAGCTGCTAGCCCATTCTCGCTAAACCACCCCAACCACCTTCGTTTCTCAATCATAGCCCCCATTACTGCAACCTGCCTTCCACAGTTGAACTAAGCTTTAGTTGGGTGTCTGTGTTGTGTGCTTGTTGTTGTATTTCCTTTTTTTTTGTGACCTTGTAANCTAAACCACCCCAACCACCTTCGTTTCTCAATCATAGCCCCCATTACTGCAACCTGCCTTCCACAGTTGAACCAAGCTTTAGTTGGGTATCTGTGTTGTGTGTTTGTTGTTGTATTTCCTTTTTTTTGTGACCTTGTAGCCACTTATTTGCATCGAGTGATAATATTAATTTTTTTCCGTTTTGGTTTGGTTTAATTCCGATATCATTTAGTATATAAACTAGCCTAACCCTATTTCTATCCTAGGATTTGCACGATCAAAAAGTTGCCATGTATAACATACAAAGACTAATNTTTGGTTTAATTCCGATATCATTTAGTATATAAACTAGCCTAACCCTATTTCTATCCTAGGATTTGCACGATAAAAAAGTTACCATGTATAACATACAATCGTCAAGTGCTACATAGGCTTGGTGGATTGAGGAAAGAACCCAGGAAGGGATCATCATCGACCACAATAGTGAAATCTGTGAAAGAGAGAGAAAACAACACGTGAATCCATTTCGTAGAAATGATTTTGGTAGAGAGGAAGACCGGCAACAACACTTTGGGGTACAATATTAGCGGAATCCTAGAGGTAAAGTGTCCATCGAAAGATTCAGAGATGAGATGTCATTTATACAGAGATGGGGAGCCTATTGGAGGATACAAAGATGAGATGTTAGTTAGAGGATATAGATATAGAGTTTCCGTTTGAAGATACAAAAATAACGTGCCTATCGGAGGATACAGAGATCCGAGTATAAAGTTGGACCAATCGGACTTTAGGAAAAGAATGGATTCACATGATTTCTTTGAATGGATGTATACTATTGAGTGGGCCTTTGAACATAAAGAGGTGTGCAATAATAAAAGAGTGAACCTCGTCTCCATTAAGGTGAATAAAAATGCTACTTTGTGCTGGGATAAACCTGAATCAAAAGAGACAATGAGAATTGTCGAAAAGAAACACTTCTTGAAAGAAGATGAAACGGGAGATGCAACGACACTACCAACATCCGAACTACNAATGGTAAAGACTTATAAGAATAAAATGGTATAGCAAGTATGCTATTAGCATTGTCCAAACCTAATATAATAGCATCAAATCAAATAGGAGAGTTAAGAACTTCATAAAAGAAGAAAAATTAGTGTGTGGATTGATTTACACTCTTTATTTCTTAACAAGTACTCAACTTGCAAATATTTTTATCAAAAATCTTTGCAATCCTACATTTAAAAACATCTTAGACAAATTTGAAAATGATTAAACTCTACCAACCAGTTTGAAAGTAGGTGTTAGTGATTCAAATGGAAGTAGTTCAAAATAAAGAAGAAGGCTGGTTGGCAGGACAGCAAAAATACAAAGGCAGGCAGATAGTTGCAAAGTAGAAGGGAATAAGATAGGGGTCGGTTGTCCATATCAGTAATTTTAGGTGAGATAAATACCACAGAAACTAGCAGCAAAAGAAAAAAAGAAAAAGAAAAAAAACAACCAAGGATTTACAGCGCACAGATTTGCAGCAAAATCGGTAAGGATTTCAATTTCAAGCATTGCAACACACAGATTGCAGCACAATCGAAAAAGATTCAGACAGTGAACATGTGGATTATAATAGGAATGGGATAAATGGCTGATCAGCGGTACACAAGAAAAACAGTAAATAAATGTTGTTTTCAATTTTTCAAATTATTTTAATTAACAATAATAATAACTCTTCCTAAAATTGTATAGGTTCGTGATGCCATATAGGCAACTCAATGTATAAATTTTAGACTTTTTGTGGGATAATGAAATCAAACATTTCAAACAACTCTTTTTTAACAAGTCTACGCCCATTCTATAAAAAGGCCTCAATAAAGATGTTTGCGATTTAAGAGTTTGTTAAAATATAATCTAGTTAGACTTTTTTTTTTTTTTTTAATGAAACATAGTCTATTTCATTGTGTTTGATCTTGTCATGATAAGTAAGATTTTTTGCAATACTCAATACTAGCATAGTTGTCGCTGTATCATTTTAGTATCTTTTTCATATGATAGTTTAGCCTTCTATTAATCATTTTACCAGCATTCTTTCACAAATATCCAGTGCCATCACCTTGTATTCAGCTCCAGCATTGCTTCTTAATATCACATATTATTTATTACTTTCCATTTACCTAAGCTTTCACATACATAAATACAATAGATAGAGGTGGACCTTCAATCTAATGTGTCTTTAATTAGTAAAACTATAATTTCCTTATTGATTGCTTTTTATATAAAATAATAACAAAACTTTTCCAAGTTAGCTTGAAGTATTTAAGAAAGTGGTTAACAACTTCCATGTGGCCTTAAGCACTAAAAGAGAAAATCCAATATTGATATGAAAGAGAGGTGAATGAATTTTCCCAACTTACCTTTATCAAAATGCATGTCAATAGTGTTGATCCGTTTTTTATTTTTATTTTTATTTTATTTTTTTTATTTACGTATTAGAGTTTATGCAGGCTTACATGCAAGCATTATTATTTTTTGAAATATATCAACAAAATACTTCCTTTGACAGACAGTAACATATTATTTTGATCATGACACTTCCATATCAAAAGAGTCTTTCAAAATCCATAATATTTTACTTCAATTTTTCATATCATAAACTCTTTTAACCCAATTAGCTCTTCATTGAAGTCACTTGTTAATATAATATCATCTATAGATGATAAAATTCATCTATTTTCCTTTAGGTGACCTCTTTATAAACAAAGCATGATAATTTTGGCACTAAGTGTGCTTGCACTTCTCAATAAATATGGAAAATCTTTCAAACTAAGCGCTATGGGATATTTGAGGCCATATAATGCATTTCTAATTCCACATGTCTTCTTGTTTTTTTCTCAAAGTTTTCAATCAAGATGAGATCTTAATGTATACTTTCTCCTCATGGTACTCATTAATAAATATATTTTATTGTTAAGTTAATACAAATACAAGTCTAAATTTGTAACTAGAGAATGAAAAACACATTATTAAGCCCAACAATGAAAGAGAAAGGTTCCCAATAATTAATACAATATGATTGGACTTACCTTCTATAATGAATTAGGCTATAAATTTATCCACATATCTTCTTGTTTTTTCTCTAACTTTTCAATCAAGATGAGATCTTCATGTATAGTTTCTCCTCATGGTACTCATTAAGAAATATATTTTTATTGTTAAGTTAATACAAATACAAGCCTAAATTTGTAACCAGAGAATGAAAAACTCATTATATTATGCCCAACAATGAAAAAGAAAGGTTCCTAATAGTTAATACCATATGATTGGACTTAACCCTTTTATAATAAATTGGGCTATAAATTTATCCACGTCCTCATCTATTTTATATTTGATAATGAACATTCATTTACATCCAACTAACGATTTTCAGGTGAATGTTCAACAACTTCTCACAGTATACTTTCAATGAGGACTCGATTATTTCCATTACAACTTTCTTCCATACAAAAGTTTGAGAGCTTATGAGTAATGTTTACTAAAATATGTGGCAACAACATCAAATCTACGAAAAAGTTCATTATCTATGAAATCATAAATTGGACGATTGGTGCATAACCTCATACCTTTAAGGCAATAAGACAGTAGAGATCAGTATCATCTCCATAGATTTATTCCCATTAGTTTGTATTTCATTGGTACATAACAGGAATTGGGTTCTTAGGTATATTGGAGATATGTTTATTGCTCGCCTTAATTTTTTTTCCTTCTAGTATAAACCTGAAACTCATTTTTCAAAGGTTGAGTATTAACTAGCTGATGAAGGAGCTTGTGGCCCTAATGAGGGACTAGTAAGTAGGATTTACAAAAAAATATATATAATGGGAAAGTTTGCGGTTAATGTGACGTTTTAGTAGGTC
The DNA here is from genome assembly GCA_002079205.1 of Phalaenopsis hybrid cultivar. Classification (NCBI taxonomy): domain Eukaryota; kingdom Viridiplantae; phylum Streptophyta; class Magnoliopsida; order Asparagales; family Orchidaceae; genus Phalaenopsis; species Phalaenopsis hybrid cultivar. Next base: position 71,035 of record JXCR01145287.1, on the reverse strand, counting down.
CAATTAGGGCAGTGAGGAGAGTTTATTGTTCATGGATTTGATTAGAAACAATAGTGAATTATCAACAAAATTCCAATCATAAAAATCTTATTCTTGAATTTCCTCCCATTCAATTTCAAATTTAGAGTAATTAAAGTTGGCATTTAAATAAATTGATATCTATAAAATTGTATTCTTACCAACGAATGAGGAATAAATTGCTATCCTCATTGGGTTATTTGACTACAAATAGGAGATAATGCATGTGGAATTTAGCAAAAATTTTAAATCCAGAATAAGCCAATCATGAGGGAATTGAAACTTGAGAAAGCATCTTATAATATCCTAATGCAATTCTTGGCTTTTCACAGATATTTAAAACTTGTGTGAAGGAGGAAACCTTAAATACATTCAACTCTTTGAATGGATGGATTTAGCAAATCTTAACTTTAATAAAAAAACATAACATAAATAAAATTTATCAAAACAACAACAACAACAAGCTTATATCCCAATAAGTGGGGTTGGTTGCATAAATCAATTTTCTCCATTGTGCTATTGAGTGTCATATGTTCATTTAATTATAATAAATTAAGATCATTTTTTATACAATATGCCATAGGTCTTTTAGGTCCGTCATTGTCTTTCTTAAGATAAGTCGAATCTAAAACATCTACTCTCCTAACTGGATCATCAGATGGTTGACGTTTAATGTTACCAAACCATCTAAGAAGACTATCTCTCTAATCCTATTCAACATTGGAGCTACATCAACCCTATCACGGATATATTCATTTCGCATTCGGTCACTAAGTGTCAAGCTACTCATCCACCTACGCATCGTCATCTCAGCAACACTTAACTTAGTTTTATGCTTCTCTTTGAAAGACCAATATTCTACGGCATAGGGCATTGCAGGTCTCAACAACATCTTATAAAATTTTACTTTCAGTTTAAGTGGTACTTTTCTATCACACAATAGGCCCGAAGCATTCCTCCACTTCAACGAGCCAACTTGAATTCTACTAATAACATTCTCATCTATATCATCACTTTGAACAATAAACCCGAGATATCTAAAACGTTCATACCTTTTAATGATTTGATCGCCCATAGTTACAACTCTGTCTCTATAGCTACTATTACTAAAATTACATTCCATGTATTTAGTTTTAGATCTCCTCAAATGAAGTCCTTTAGACTCCAATGCAAACCTCCATAATTCAAGTTATTCCTGAATTATTCTCTAGTCTTATCCATAAGAGAATATCATCAACAAAAGCATACATCGCGGTACATCCTCATGTAAATGTCCAGTAAGAGCATCCATAACTAAAGCAAAAAAGATATGGGCTTACAGTCGGTCCCTGATGTAATCCAACTAAAATAAAAAATACTTGATGAACACTCCGTCTGTTCGAACACAAGTGACAACTCTAGCATGTATCTCTTTAATGACTTGAATAAAAACCATATCAACATCTTTCTTCTCTAGATCTCTCCAAATGATTTTTCTTGAAACCTTATCGTATGTTTTTTTCTAAATCAATAAAAACCATATGTAGATCCTCCTTATTTTCTATGTACTTCTTCATCAAACCTCTCAATAAATGTATAGCTTC
>JXCR01145287.1:41250-68711 GCA_002079205.1 Phalaenopsis hybrid cultivar | reverse complement strand
TGTATTGGGGTTCTATATATATATATATTTCACGTTATTATTCCTCCATCAACTACTTTTATTTATAAAAACTTTTCTTTTTGATTCTCCAAATATATCTTTTGCTAATTATTTAACAGTGTTTGTCTTCTTCACGAACATCCAAAAAAAAATTATCTAAACAATAGAATTTAAAGTGCCAAAACAATTTGTGTGAAGGAAATAAGCAAAATCTTAATTAAATCCCGTCTAAAATTAGATGTCGAACAGCTCCAATATTTTATGTAAAATGAAAACAAATAACGATACAAGCTTTCATCTTTGTTGCGTACTATCTTTAATCTCTTAGAAGTAACCTCAAACGAGATGTGGATACGCATAGGGATTTACGGGCCGTTAAGTAGCATGATTTAAGCAAGATTTTGACCTAAATCCCACAGATTCTTAAATCCCGTTTCCCTTCGGTTTCCCTTAAATACAGTATGCAGTAAGAAAATCCCATTGGAAAATGGATATACGGGATTTAGAGAAGCTTGAGCGCGCTAAGGAGAGCGAGAGGAAGGGGAAGAGGAAGAGGTTACCTTCCTCGAGCAGGGGGAGGAGAAAGATGAGAGTTTCCAAGGTCTCTGTAGGCCTCGATCCCGTCGGTGCCTTCCCAGCTTAGCCCGAATCGCGACTGTATCACGAGTCCGGGTGAAGGAGGTTTTCGGCTTCAATTATTTTAAATGTTATCAAATTAATCATAATTAATATACCTATTAATTTAATAAAAGTATCATAACTACTAAATAGTTTAATAAATTATTTAAGTAATAAATATTAAATTATCATTTCATACAAATAGCTTAATAAAATAATTATTATTAATAAATTAGTTTAATAAATACTTAATTATTAATTATTTGTACTTCATATAGTAAAATTGAATCATGAAATAAATTATCAAACCATTTCTCATGATTTAATTAAATTTAATATTTATCATAACAAGAGTTTATAAGATTTCAACATCTCAAAATTTAAACAACTTTGACTCACCTCAAGCAATCAAGTGTTTCAAAGGAAAAAAAGAATTTGTCAATATGTTTCAATTCGCAAGCTATCATGTATGGTCACCGATAAGAGACTCACTCGGGATGATCTTATGCCAACCCTGAACCATGAACTCGACATCCATATGCAATGTCGGATGAGAATATGTCTTTTATTATTCGTTTTATAATAATCCAATAAATTATAAAATGAATGTTTTATGACATAACTTCTATGGTACCATCCACTTATGAACCATGAAAATATAAGATTATGGAGTTCTTATGCAAGGATTTTTATAGCATTATTTGACTATGAACATTGTTTAATAGAAGATTCAATGCTTCTCTATCCTCTCTCTCTCTCTCTCTCTCTCTCTCTCTCACTCACACACACACATTCTCCTGTTCCTCATCTGAGAACATATTCTAATTTGGGATAACACCCAAATATCTAGCATCCCATAAAAAAACAACTAATCTTATTAAAAGAAAAGTATTTGTGTATATATTTTTACACGATTANCTCTCTCTCTCTCTCTCTCTCTCTCTCTCTCTCTCTCTCTCTCTCACACACGCACACACACATTCTCCATTTCCTCACCTGAGAACATATTCTAATTTGGGATAACACCCACATATCCAGCATCCCATAAAAAACAACTAATATTATTAAAAGAAGAGTTTTTTTTTTTTTTTTTGTATATATTTGTACACGATTATTGTGGTATGTGTGTAAATTCATAATGATAGAGTAATATATTAATGTCTTAGTATTATACGAATATTTAACACGCAGGTAAAAAAATCAACATAAAATATAATATGGGCTTTTACGTGGAGAACCCGGAGGGACAAAAATCATGTGGCTTGATCCAGTTGAAATGATTTCATTATATTGGTGTTGATTATAAAATTTTATCGATACTCTGATAATTGGAAGTAACTTTATATGTACGATGTGACTTTTTGCTAGGGAAGTAATAAAAAATGTTGAAGAATAGGTGATGATTTGATTTTTGTGAATAAAAGTTGATAGTAGATAATGAATGTTAAAAGCTCTAGTGTCACCATCAGCAATAGAAGCAACGACCGTGATGATCGAGCAGTAGAAGTTTGATGATGATGAAGGTGATAGTTTGACGGCGATGGCGGCAGTATGACGTCATCAACAGTGGAGGACGGGCATCGCTCGTCTGGCTGTGGCGGTGGTCATATGATGGTGGTCCGGTGGTAGGTGGTCCAATGATGGAGGTGGTCATGTGACGGTGACTTGACAATGACAATATGACAGCGGTAGCAACTCAAGGACGGTGGATGAGAAGTAGTGGTTATGCAATAGTGGTGGTTAGGTGACGGTGGTCGAGTAGCGGTGTTCCGGCGACGTTGGAGATAAGATTGCGGTGGTCGAGCATTGATGATTCGGTGGCAGTAAAGGTTCAGTGGAAATGATAGTGTTTGATGGTGGTTAAGACTATGCGATTAAGGTTGGGAAATAATGGTTCGGTGGCAGTGGTGGCTCGATGATGATGTTTATGTATTGGTGGTCCAGCGGGGGCAGCTTGATAGTGTTTGCCTGATGGTGACAACAGTCATCCAGCGATGGTTACGATTTGACGGCAGTAGTCAGGTAGCAGTGATCCGACAACGATAACTGCATGAAGGTGATGGCTTGGCAGCAACAACAGTTGTCTGGTGTTGGTAGCAGCCGAACGATGGTGGTCGGGCAACGACATTTAGAAAACGATAACTGCTCTGCGACGATGGTCCAGCGGTGACTGAAACTTCTTAGCGGCGATTCAACGATGGCGGAGCTCAAGAACCCTTAAATGCTTAGAGCTTCAATTTTATCTTCCAATTTCGGGTCCTTTCATTTCATGAAGAGAGTAAGGATCTATTGATAGATTTTATGAATGAACTTATCTGTAAATATTGTATGAATACAAACCACTAAATTGGACAACTCATATTGATTATTTATTATACATCATGAACAATTTTTTTATTATCCAACACATATCTAGATGCATGACATGGATCTCGAGGCAATTTTTTAGCAAGAAATATTCAAATTTCAACTAAGAATCACCAAGAGTCATGATTTCAACAAACTTACAATCAAACTGACTAACTTCACAAGATAGACCAAATATTATTAAAATCGGTCTAATCTGAACCAAATCAAGCCTCGATTAAGATGTTAAACCACCTTTGGAAGATTTTCAAGCACAATTACAAGATCAAATAGTTATTGAATCTAGAAACCTTATAGTTGAATCGAGCATCTCGACAAGAAGAATCCAACGAACCTAAAATCTCTTAATTCAGACAATGTAAAGGCTCTAAAATATTCATCATACATCAGTTGATAAGGAAGCTCTTGTGACCATCCGATCAAAGTGATTTATATTCTTCCATTAATTGCACCTGAAGCTCGATAAGTGGAGCCCCACCCTCCATTGAGAAAAATGGAAGATGAGGGAGCTTGAAGCCTGAAGAAGACTAAAGCTTTGAGAAGAAGTTGAAGTTTAGGACCACTCTCGTCGTCTTCAACCGCCTTCAACCACTGCCGACCACCTTTGACCTCCATCGATCACTTCCAAACGTCGTCGATCGCCATCTATTGGTTGCCGCCTATTGTTATTAGTCGCGCCCCTGTCATGGTAACAAATTTATTTGCATGTCAATGTTGTAACTCGGGAGATCTTCTAACCCTTTCCTACATGTGAAAGAAGTGGTTAGTGTAACCATCAACTTAGAATATATTTTTACAATTGGGCTAAACCCCATGGTTTTTTCCTTTACAAGTTTTCCACGTAATAACTCACGGTATCTCTATTGTTTTTTCCTTTATTTGAGTGTGTGTTGAATCTTCGAGCAACGCTAGGAAGATAATCCATTACTCCACCGTTGTGAATTTTCTAGCACGCATTGTTTGACGTCGTATATGGGAAATGAAGTACCGTTCGACATTGCCTTCAACTTTGAGACGTCAAGCCCCTACTTAATTTTTTTAATGTACATCATCCAACAGACAAAGAAACCTTGTTTGATTTTATATGGAGCATTCTTTGATGTGGGGGCAAGCTTCATTACAGTCTCGAAAGGTTGTTCACATAAAAGTTTCAGGCACGATTGTATTGGGGTTCTCTTCTTGAATCCTCTTTAAACACAAAGTCTTTCACAACATCTTCTAGACTGGGGGCCAACCTTTACCGCACTCTCGAAGGTTCGTTCACATTAATGTCTCAGGCATGACTGTGGTGGGGGTAGTAATTTCATATTTCATTCAGACTACAGGTCTTTGGGAATCAGTTTTGAACTGAGGGTCAATCTTCACCACAAATAATATTTCCTCAGCACCTCCTCATTGTATTGGAGTTTCTCTTCAACCAGTTTAGAAAGCTTATCTCTTCAAGGCTCTATATATGGGCTATCTTACAAGCTCGTGTGGTAATACACTCGCCGGATGATCAATAAATTCAAAAGCAACAACTAACAAGTTGCCAAATATTATTTTTGAGTATGACTGCAACCAAATTTTAAAGAAAACATGAGGTCTATTGCGACCTACGTTCTAGTTTTGAGAAATACAAAACATCTCTGACACCTCATTTTAGGTTTATTAGTTCTTAGAAAGACTTGATTCAACCTCTTCTATCACATGTTACAATTATCAAGCAGAAGCTTCAACCAAAAGTCTCAGATTTGTAAAAAATAATTGATGAAATTCCCTCGATCTCTTCCATAATAGGTCACAATCGTCAAATAAAAGCTTCGACCAACAATCTAGGATAGGTCAACCATCATAGGTGGATTTNAAACCATATGTAGATCCTCCTTATTTTCTATGTACTTCTTCATCAAACCTCTCAATAAATGTATAGCTTCCACTGTAGACTTGCCCGTCATAAATCCAAATTGATTATGAGAAATCTGTGCATCATGTCTTAACTTATGTTCAATGAACATCTCTCATAATTTTAAAGTATGACGCATCAACTTAATTACTCTATAATTTGCAAACTCTTGTGCATTCCCTTTATTCTTAAAAATTGGAACCAAAATACTCTTCCTCCACTCCTCAGACACCTTTTAGTTTTTAAAAAAAAAATTAAAGAGTTTAGTAAGTCAAGAAACTCTCAAATCTCCTAAATATTTTCACACTTCAATCGGAATATCATCAGGTCCTATTAGTTTTCTATCATTTATTTTCTTTAAAAGCTCCTCATCTTTTTTTACTAATGTAACGGTAAGAATAAAATGTTTTATTATTATTAACAATATTAATATCACTAACGTCAGTTGTAATTTCAGAACTTTATTGAAAAGTTTATCAATATAGCTCACCCGTCCATGATGAATATTTTCCTCCAAGGAATGTACTTTTTGATTTTCATCTTTAATACACTTTACTTGAATTAAATTTTATTTTTCTTTTCTATTTAATTGTCTGGTATATATATATATATATATATATTTTTTCACCATCTTCGATATCAAATCTATTATAAAATCATTAAAAACATAATTTTTAACGTCACAAATTATTCTCTTAGGCCCCATACAGGTCACCTTATTTTTTTCCCGGTTCTCTAACCTTTTATATTTAAATATTTTTTTATAACACAACTTATATTTTATTTTTTCTTGCACATTATTATTCCACCATCAACTACTTTTATTCATAAAAACTTTTCTTTTTAATTCTCCAAGTATATCTTTTGCTACTTGTTTAACGGTGTTTGTTTTCTTCACGAACATCCAAAAAAAAAATTATCAAAACAATAGAATTTAAAGTGCCAAAAAAATTTGTGCGAAGGAAATAAGCAAAATCTTGCTTAAATCCCGTCTAAAATTAGATACCGAACAGCTCCAATCTTTTAAGTAAAATGAAAATAAATAACGATACAAGCTTGCATCTTTGTTGCGTGCTATCTTTGATCTCTTAGAAGTAAGGTCAAACGAGATGCGGATACGCATAGGGATTTACGGGCTGTTTAGTAGCATGATTTAAGCAAAATTTTGACCTAAATCCTACAGATTCTTAAATCCCGTTTTCCTTCGGTTTCCCTTAAATACAGTATGCAGTAAGAAAATCACATTGGAAAATGGATATACGGGATTTAGAGAAGCTTGAGCACGCTAAGGAGAGCGGGAGAAAGGGGGAGAGAGAAGAGGTTACCTTCCTCGAGCAGGGGGAGGAGAAAGATGAGAGTTTCCAAGGTCTCTGTACGCCTCGATCCCGCCTGTGCCTTCCCAGCCTAGCTCGAATCGCGACCGTATCACGATTCCGGGTGAAGGAGGTTTTGGCTTTAATTATTTTAAATGTTATCAAATTAATCATAATTAATTACCTATTAATTTAATAAAAGTATCATAACTACTAAATAGTTTAATAAATTATTTAAGTAATAAATATTAAATTATCATTTCATACAAATAGCTTAATAAAATTATTATTATTAATAAATTAGTTTAATAAATACTTATTATTCATTATTTGTACTTCATATAGTAAAATTGAATCATGAAATAAATTATCAAACCATTTCTCATGATTTAATTAAATTTAATATTTATCATAACAAGAGTTTATAAGATTTAAACATCTCAAAATATAAACAACTTTGACTCACCTCAAGCAATCAAGTGTTTTAAAGGAAAAAAATAATTTGTCAATATGTTTCAATTCGCAAGCTATCATGTATGATCACCGATAAGAGACTCACTCGGGATGATCTTATGCCAACCCTGAACCATGAACTCGACATCCATATGTCTTTTATTATTCGTTTTATATGGTTGTTCATGCAGCACCAATAATCCAATAAATTAAAAAATAAATGTTTTATGAGGTAACTTCTATGGTACTATCTACTTGTGAACAATGAAAATATAAGATTTNCCATCTTCGATATCAAATCTATTATAAAATCATTAAAAACATAATTTTTAACGTCACAAATTATTCTCTTAGACTCCATTCGCGTCATCTTATTTTTTTCCAAGTTCTCTAATCTTTTATATTTAAATAAATTTTTATAACACAACTTATATTTTATTTTTTCTTGCACATTATTATTCCACCATCAACTACTTTTATTTATAAAAACTTTTCTTTTTGATTCTCCAAGTGTATCTTTTGCTACTTATTTAATGGTGTTTGTTTTCTTCACGAACATCCAAAAAAAAAATATCAAAACAATAGAATTTAAAGTGCCAAAAAAATTTGTGTAAAGGAAATAAGCAAAATCTTGATTAAATCCCGTCTAAAATTAGATACCGAAAAGCTCCTATCTTTTAAGTAAAATGAAAATAAATAACGATACAAGCTTGCGTCTTTGTTGCGTACTATCTGTAATCTCTTAGAAGTAAGGTCAAACGAGATGTGGATACGCATAGGGATTTATGGGCTGTTTAGTAGCATGATTTAAGCAAGATTTTGACCTAAATCCTACAGATTCTTAAATCCCGTTTTCCTTCGGTTTCCCTTAAATACAGTATGCAGTAAGAAAATCCCATTCGAAAATGGATATACGATATTTAGAGAAGCTTGAGCACGCTAAGGAGAGCGGGAGAAAGGGGAGAGATAAGAGGTTACCTTCCTCGAGCAGGGGGAGGAGAAAGATGAGAGTTTCCAAGGTCTCCGTACGCCCCGATCCCGTCGGTGCCTTCCCAGCTTAGCTCGAATCGCGAATGTATCACGAGTCCGGCTGAAGGAGGTTTTTGGCTTTAATTATTTTTAATGTTATCAAATTAATCATTATTAATTTACCTATTAATTTAATAAAAGTATCATAACTACTAAATACTTTAATAAATTATTTAAGTAATATATATTAAATTATCATTTCATGCAAATAGCTTAATAAAATTATTATTATTAATAAATTAGCTTAATAAATACTTAATTATTAATTATTTGTACTTCATCTAGTAAAATTGAATCATGAAATAAATTATCAAACCATTTCTCATGATTTAATTAAATTTAATATTTATCATAACAAGAGTTTGTAAGATTTAAACATCTCAAAATTTAAACAACTTTGACTTGCCTTATGCAATCAAGTGTTTTAAAGGAAAATAAGAATTTGTCAATATGTTTCAATTCGCTGGCCACCATGTATGATCACCGATAGGAGACTCATTTGGGATGATCTTATGTCAACCCTGGACCATGAACTCGACATCCATATGCAATGTCAGATGATAATATGTCTTTTATTATTCGGTTTATATGGTTGTTCATGCAGCACCAATAATCCAATAAATTAAAAAATAAATGTTTTATGAGATAACTTCTATGGTACTATCTACTTATGAACCATGAAAATATAAGATTTTGGAGTTCTTATGCAAAGATTTTTATAGAATTATTTGCCTATGAACATTGTTTAATAAAAGATTCAAAGCTTCTCTATCCGAGCTATTATCTCTCACTCTCTCTCTCTCACACACACACATTCTCCATTTCCTCACCTGAGAACATAATCTAATTTGGGATAACACCCACATATCTAGCATCCCATAAAAAACAACTAATACTATTAAAAGAAGAGTTTTTGTGTATATATTTTTACACAATTATTGTGGTATGTGTGTAAATTCATAATGATAGAGTAATATATTAATGTTTTAGTGTTATACGAATATTTAACACTCAAGTAAAAAAATCGACATAAAATATAATATGGGATTTTACGTGGAGAACCCGGAGGGACAAAAATCATGTGGTTTGATCCAGTTGAAATGATTTCATTATGTTGGTGTTGATTAAAAAATTTTATCGGTACTTTGATAATTAGAAGTAACTTTACATGTACGATGTGATTTTTCGTTAGGGAAGTAATAAAAAATGTTGAGGAAATGGTGATGATTCAATTTTTGTGAATAAAAGTTGATAGTAGATAATGAATGTTAAAAGCTCTAGTGTCACCATCAGCGATAGAAGCAACGACCGTGATGATCGAGCAGTAGAAGTTTGGTGATGATGAAGGTGATAGTTTGACGGCGATGGCGGCAGTATGACGTCATCAACAGCAGAGGACGGGCATCGCTCGTCTGGCTATGGCAGTGGCCATATGATGGTGGTCCGGTGATGACTGTGGTCATGCGAAAGTGACTTGGCAACGATGATATGACAGTGGTAGCGACTCAAGGGCAGTGGATGAGAAGTAGTGGTTAGGCAATAGTGGTGGTTAAGTAACGGTGGCCGAGTAGCGGTGTTCCTGCGATGTTGGAGATAAGATTGCGGTGGTCGGGCATTGATGATTCAGTGGCAGATAAGGTTCAGTGGCAATGATAGTGTTTGATGGTGGTTAAAACTATGCAATTGAAGTCGGGATATAATGGTCTGGTGGCGGTGGTGGCTCGGTGCTGATGTTTATGTATCGGTGCTCCAGTGGGGGCAGCTTGATAGTAGTTGCTTGATGGTGACAACAGTCATCTAGCGATGGTTACAATTTGACGGTAGTAGTTAGGTATCAGTGATCCGACAACGATAACTACTTGAAGGTGCTAGCCTGGCAGCAACAACAGTTGTCTAATGGTGGTAGTAGCTCAATGATGGTGGTCGGGCAACGGCATTTAGAAAATGATAACGCTTTGTGACGATGGTCCAACGGTGTCTGAGACTTCTTAGCAGCGATTTGACGATGGTGGAGCTCAAGAACCCTTAAATGCTTAGAGATTCAATTTTATCTTCCAAGTTCGGGTCCTTTCATTTCATGAAGAGAGTAAGGATCTATTTATAGATTTTATCAATGAAATCATCTGTAAATATTGTATGAATCCAGACCATTAAATTGGATGACTCATATTGATTATTTATTATACAACATCAACAAAAATTTTATCATCTGACACATATATAGATGCATGACATGGATCTCGAGGCAATTTTTTAGCAAGAAATATTCAAATTTCAATTAAGAATCATCAAGAGCTCTGATTTCAGCAAACTTACAATCAAACTGACCAGCTCTACTAGATAGACCAAATATTACTAAAATCGGTCTAATCTGAATCAAGTCAAGCCTCGATTAAGATGTTGAACCATGTTTGGAAGATTTTCAAGCACGATTACACGATCAAATAGTTATCGAATCTAGAAACCTTATAGTTGAATCGAGCATCTCGACAAGAATAATCCAACGAGCCTAAAATCTCTCAATTCAGACAATGTAAAGGCACTAAAATATTCATCATACATCATCTGATAAGGAAGCTCAAGTGACCATCTGATCAAAGTAATTTATATTCTTCCATTAATTGCACCTGAAACTCAATAACTAGAGCCCCACCCCTCTCTTGAGAAAAATGGAAGATGAGGGAGCTTGAAGCCTGAAGAAGACTAAAGCTTTGAGAAGAAGTTGAAGTTTAGGACCACTCTCGCCGTATTCGATCGCCTTCAACCACTGTCGACCAACGTTGACCTCCATCGATCACTGTCAAACGTCGTCGATCGCCATCTATTGGTCACCGCCTATTGTTATCATTCACACCCCTGTTATGGTAACAAATTTATTTGCATGTAAATGTTGTAACTTGGGAGATCTTCTAAGCCTTTCCCACATGTGGAAGAAGTGGTTAGTGTAACCATCAACTTAGAGTATTTTTTTACAATTGGGCTAGACCCCATGGTTTCTTCCTTTACAAGTTTTCCACGTAATAACGCATGGTATCTCTACTATTTTTTCCTTTATTTGAGTGTGTGTTGAATCTTCGAGCCACGCTAAGAAGATAATCCATTACTCAACCGTTGTGAATTTTATAACACGCATTGTTTCACGCCGTCTATGGGAAACTAAGTACCGTTCGACATTGCCTTCAACTGTGAGACGTCAAGCCCCTACTTCATTTTCTCAACGTACATCATCCCACTAGCAAAGAAACCTCGTTTGATTTTATCTGGAGCATTCTTCGATGTGGGGGCAAGCTTCATTGCATTCTCGAAATGTTTTTCACATAAAAGTTTCAAGCACGATTGTATTGGGGTTCTCTTCTTGAATCCTCTTCAAACACAAAGTCTTTCACAACATCTTCTAGACTTGGGGGCCAACCTTTACCGCACTCTCAAAAGTTCGTTCATGTTAATGTCTCAGGCACGACTGTGGTGGGGGTAGTCATTCCATATTTCATTCAGACTACAAATATTTGAGAATCACTTCTGGACTGAGGGGCAATCTTCACCACAAATAATATTTCCTCAACACCTCCTCATTGTATTTGAGTTTCTCTTCAACCGGATTAGAAAGCTTATCTCTTCAAGGCTCTATATACGGGCTATCTTACAAGCTCGTGTGGTAATACACTCGCCAGATGAACAATAAATTCAAAAGCAACAACTGACAAGTTGCCAAATATTATTCTTGAGTATGATTGCAACCATATTTTTAAGAAAACATGAGTTAATTGCGACCTACGTTCTACTTTCGAGAAATACAAAACATCTTCGACACCTTCTTCTAGGCTTATTCGTTCCCAGAGAGACTTGATTCAACATCTTCTATCACATACTACAATTACCAAGTACAAGCTTCAACCAACAGTCTCAGATTTGTAAAAAAATAATTGGTGAAATTCCTTCAATCTCTTCCATAATAGGTAACAATCGTCAAATAAAAGCTTTGACTAACAATCTTAGGATAAGTTAACCATCATAAGTGGATTTCATGTGATTTTGTACGTTACAGGTTAATGTCGTTGAACATCTCCAGATACACAACTTACAATCTTAATGGATTCTCCATTTAACTATACTTCAACATAGGCTACAATCATCAAACATACACATTTCGACTAACTTGTTCATGGTAACAAATTTATTCACATGTCAATGTTGTAAATTGAGAGATCTTCTAACAAATTCCTACTCATGTGAAAAGTGGTTGTTGTGACCATCAACTTTTAAAAAAAAATTTTAACCATGCTAGACTCCGTGCTTTTTTGTTTTTAAATTTTACTGGTTTTCCACGTAATCACTTTTAATATCTCTACTGGTTATTTTCTTTCATCGAGTGTGTGATGAATCATCAAACAACGCTAAGATGATAATCCATCACTATACTACCGTGAATTTTCTAGCACTCGTCAATTTTGATCGAATAATATTTTATAATCATTTAAGTGACTTAATTTTGTCAGAGTTGAGCGATATTTGGCTCGCTGGATTATGCGCGTCGAGACAGTCACTTTGACTATAAACTTATTAGATTTGAAGATCAATTGATTTTCAAATATATATTTTAAATATTTCAATTATATTTTAAGTGCATGATCTATGCCTACTCGGACTTAGATCAAATCTTTTTTTGGTGTCATTTGGCTTATCTCCCCGAAACCCTTTCCCTTGATTATAAATCAAAGTGCATGCATATTCAAATTTGCTTTTTGAAGCTTTCCATTAAAATGTGTGCCGAGTTTCATGGACTTCAATATAAATTTTTTTAGAAACTTATCAAACATTAAAATGTTGCACAAGTAAAAATAAAAATTTAGCTTTTCTATTTGAAAATAAATAAGAATTTTGTGTTATGAATTTATTTTTTATTTTATCATTAATATTATTTTTGGAGAAATTTACATTCGATACATTTTTATAGACGTATGGTATGCATGAAATGTTTTAGATATATAAAAATATAAAAAAAATTATGTGTATATATTTGAAGACAAGTAGATCCATATGGTTATTTACCGGAAGGACAATCAGAGGAAAGGAGGAAGACGAGGTGAAGTGGAAGCGAGCTGAAAAAAATGGTGGCTCGAAGGTTCGTCGTCCACCACAACGGCACCGAATTCCCCATCGATTACGACACCGATGACGGCTTAGAAGTATCAGATCAGACCCACTGGTCACATTTCTTTTTCTGGAGCGATTTTTTGCTTATTAATTGAAGGCTTTCTCTCTGTCTAGGTTCTCAAGTTTCAGATATTCTCAGTCACCTCGGTTCCTCCCGACGAGCAAAAGGTTTTTCATCCAAGTCTATATCCCGGCATCTTCCTTCGCTACTATTGATATCGTGCGTAATTGGGCTTAATCGTTTTATCTTCAAGCTTACTACGAGGGATAGGGATGTTGTCGTCACAGAAGAATCTGATCTCGTGGAAATATCGGAGGGGCTCTGCTTGGTGTCAATTGATGATGGAATACAGGATAAACCGGAATCCATTCAACAATTGAGGCAGTCCGATGAGGAATTGGCCCGGATGCTACAGGTGCTTTAGATTTTTCTTATATGATTATTCGTCCTTTTTGTTCGGGAAATTTAATGATAGTTTTTCATTGCAATCAGGCAGAGGAGGAGGCTCTATTCTTCCGACATTTCCAGGCCATTGAAGGCACAAAGGAGTTTGAGCAGAGGGTTCGCCCTTACGTAAATAGGGTCCTGCTGGTGATTTTTTTATTCATAACACTGATTCTTCTATGCACTATGTGTTACACTAACTGTTGTTTGGTTAACTATTTTAATTTTTTCTACTGGGTTACTATAGTACGAGGATCCTGTCCGCCAAGAAGCTGCTCGCAAATCAGTTCCTCTTGCAGAGATTCAGGAGAAATCTTTGGTTTCGTTGGCCAAGGTCTAGTTTATTTACACCTTTATTTTCCTGCTAATTGTTTTCTGTGGGTGCTGTTTCCATTTCTTAGTTCATTTTCTAAATTAATTTAACAGTAAGATATTTACAATATTGTATTAATTGATTCCTATTATGATATAAGATTTGTAATTTAACTCAAGCGATTTGTGCTATATTTATGGAAAAAAAGTGAGGAGTGGGAGTGACACCGAAGCTAATTCATAAATCAACGGAAACGGAAGCAAACTTTATTAAGCAACTATGACTCAACTGAAAGGAAATTGTAAGAGACACTAATCTTCAACTAGGGCCCGATAAGAAGATCCAACGGTAGCGAGGGTGCCCGTGAGGGGGTTTTGGTAGTGGATGTAACTATTATAAGGGGATTGGGAGGTGGCGGTAGTGGTTAGGGAAGGTGGAAGGAGGTTGCGACACTTAAAGAAGGTGACAGGGAGATGGCAAGCTGATAGGGGGTTGGACAGCAGGTAGGGTTGCAGGAAAACATGTGACAAGACTAAGGAGGGGGAAGAGATGGACTGGCAACAGGATTTTGGCGAGGTTGGGAACGTGTAGGCTGGCGGCTGGAGGATTTGTTGTAGGCAAAGGGGTGGTTGGCGGTTTGAGGGTTGGAGGGGAATAAAGGGGAAGATGGCTGGCGGCTAGGAGAGGTGGAGAGGATGGCAGGGGGAAGATTGGGAAGAATAAAACACCATATCGGAGTAGGATGCAGCCATAGCACCGCCCTTCGTTGGATACAACCGAAGCACCACCCATCGTTGGATACAACCCTAGCAAGGGAGAAGGAGACTTCAAGGAGAATATGAAAACAACAATACAACATAACATAACCCTAATTCTATGAAAACAACATATATATATAGACTCCAATAGGGAAATGCATAAAAGGAAAGGGGGATAGAAGGGGTAGGCGAGTTGACCGCCCTCTCTATAGGTCACTTGGTCCAGGATCTGGGTTGTCGCTTTATGCCATATGGTTCGACCGATCGACTTTTTCCCTCTACGGGTCAGTTTCTCGGGGTTGGGGGAGCTTTAACTTCATATGTCAAAATTTATGGTTTCTCATCTTCAATCTTAGCAACACTTGGTTCCTACTGTTGGCTGTCCTGCTCCCAAATCATCAGAGCTTTCTTCACTTATGAGCACACGTTCATATAAATCTGCTCTTCTGGGACTGTACGTCACACATCTGTTGACCTTTTTTTTTTAAATAAAGATTTCTTAAATTTGAATTTAATATATAACGTAATTTTGATTTTGAAAATGATAATCTTTATTTTGGAAAACATAGAAACCAGATAGATTTCATATGTCTAATAGTTTAGATAACTAAACACGATACCACAAATGATATATATCATCTCGAAAGATGAACATATGACTTATTGGTAGACTTAACTATTTAAACTTAAAAGTTTATGACTCTATTTTGGTATGCAAATTTTATAGTTGACAAATTAGCCTATCTATTACACAAATTAAACAGTTTAGATTAATCTGGGTTCTTAATTCTCTATAGAGGCAAGCCTCTATGTTTAATTATATTCTAGGCAACCAAAGTCACATAAGAAAACTCTCGATTAAGATTAGAGTTTCGTCTTCAAGAATTCAACGTTTAGGTTTCCATGATTGCTTATAGGAATGTTAAAGTGAAAGACTTAATGTGAAACAGTTATTTTTGGAATTCAAAGGAGTAAAGAGTATGAGATGTCGGAGATACTATTTTACATATTTGAAGAAAAAATATTTAATATTTCGGTCAGGTAAATTATTTAGACATTCGGGACTTATATCTACATGTCATATGCAAATTGCCCGAGAAATAGGTTGATTTATGTCATACCGAACGACGACCTCAAAATCCAAAAAAAAAATTAGGACTTGTATCGTACAGTATACAATCATACGAAGTCATAAAAGATAGTGTGAAAATTTACGACGTACTAGATAAACAACACTTGGTTCCTACTGTCGGTTGTCCTGCCTCCCAAATCATCAGAGCTTTCTTCACTTATGAGCACACGTTCATATAAATCTGCTCTTCTGGGACTGTACGTCACACATCTGTTGACCATTTTTTTTTAAATAAAGATTTCTTAAATTTGAATTTAATATATAACGTAATTTTGATTTTGAAAATGATACTCTTTATTTTGGAAAACAAAGAAACCAGATAGATTTCATATGTCTAATAGTTTAGATAACTAAACACGATACCACAAATGATATATCATCTCAAAAGATGAATATATGACTTATTGGTAGACTTAACTATTTAAACTTAAAAGTTTATGATTCTATTTTGGTCTGCAAATTTTATAGTTGATAAATTCCCCTATCTAATACACAGATTAAACAGAGTTTAGATTAATCTGAGTTCTTAATTCTCTATAGAGGCAAACCTCTATGGTTAATTATATCTTAGGCAACCAAAGTCACATAAAAAAACTCTCGATTAAGATTAGAGTTTCGTCTTCAAGAATTCAACGTTTAGGTTTCCATGATTGCTTATAGGAATGTCAAAGGGAAAGACTTAATGTGGAACAGTTATTTTCGAAATTCAAAGGGGTAAAGAGTATGAGATGTTGGAGATACTATTTTACATATTTGGAGAGAAAATTATTTAATATTTCGGTCATGTAAATTATTTAGACATTCGGGACTTATATCTACATGTCATATGTAAATTGCCCGAGAAATAAGTTGATTTATGTCGTAATGAACGACGACCTCAAAATCCTAAAAAAAATTTAGGACTTGTATCGTACAATATACAATCATACGAAGTCATAAAAGATAGTGCGAGGATTTACGCCGTATTAGACGAACAACATCGTTGTCCTATAGGTGTATGTTATTTAAGTCTATCGAAGTTCAGTTGAAGCTCCTCCTTCCGCTTTTTGTTGTCGTCTCGACCAATGTTCAGAGATGAATCATCACTTGACTGCGTTGTTGTCTTGTTTCGAGAATGGGGAGATAAAAGAGAGAACAAATTTTAAACAACTTATTACAAATATTAAATATGTTAATGTACAATGTATTTTGAATTGGTGTTTGTCAATGTCAAAATAATTAAAGAAAATGCGGAATATTTTAATTATATTAAGCGATATCGTTTAAGATCTCACAGTTCCATCATTTCGGCATCACTGATAATTTTGAATTTATTTAGTGTAAACAAGCTGTTAAACTTATTTAGACCGGAGAATTCTTGTTAGCAACTGTAGGTTATCTCATTTGAGGACTTCTCGTAAATCAAAAAAGGTGGATTATTATTATGTTATTATTAGTTTATAGAAGTTTAAAAAACATTATTTGTGGTTTTGAAAATATTTTTTTGTTATGGAATTTTGAAAGGTCTTGAAATTAAAAAAAAGTGTATTTTGGTTGTGTGTTATAGATTTCTAATCCTGAGCACATGTTCTACATTTGCCATTCTAGGGTTTTGTATAGACATGCCAGAAAAACAGTAAAGAGTATAAGACAGTAAAGAGTAAAAAACAGTAAAGAGTAGTAGCAATAAGTAGTAACAACAATGATAATAGTACAAGTATGAACAAATGTGTACAATAAAGTGCAGTAAAAAGAGAAATGTCAGTACTTACCTGTCGTCTCTGATGATGCTATAAAATAAATTACAATTATATAATACAAGTGAATGTAAGAGAAAATGAGTTAGATAAACATTTATAATTTACATATAAAAGACTTGAGCATGTATATTTTTATAAAAGTTAAGTGATACACATATGAAAAATCCAAATAGATTATTAGAATTTATAAATTGGGGATGGGCTCAGTTATAGGCTTTTCATTTGTCACGATCCCACAGACAACTGAAGTATCGAAGTCTATATACCAATATCGAATAGCAGCCGCCAACAAAAGACTCCTTAAGGTTGGGCAACTTCAAATACCTACCAACGGCCTGACAAGTGAACAAATAAGAATCCTCAGCCACATGTGTCATATGTCTATATGTGATGTTTCTATAATTTTGTAGTTTCCAAATTTCCAGTAACTGATGTTATAAATG
This sequence comes from Phalaenopsis hybrid cultivar, assembly GCA_002079205.1. Taxonomy (NCBI): domain Eukaryota; kingdom Viridiplantae; phylum Streptophyta; class Magnoliopsida; order Asparagales; family Orchidaceae; genus Phalaenopsis; species Phalaenopsis hybrid cultivar. Next base: position 51,062 of record JXCR01145287.1, on the reverse strand, counting down.
AGTAGTTCACAAGTCATCCATAGCTAGGTTTAGAGCTACCAACAACCTATATGAATGAAAAGGGGCAACTCACTAATCAAATATTGGTTAAAAAGTTTTAGCTATATAAGCATGAATGTTACGTTATACTTAATCACCCTTTCCCCGTGTTTTCCAACTTATAAGCCACTTTGATAATCCATATGTTTTTCTTTCAATAATTTAAATGAGAAGAATAAGAACAATGTTCAATTTATAACACGAGAGGTAAAGTTTAGTGGTTAGATATGTAAATACATAGGAGTTGGGTGGTATGTATGTTAATACCCCTAAAAGATATTAATCTTAAAGATGAATAAAGTTCATTAAGAATGATAGATTTACATATATACTACTCAATTCCTATGTATTTACATATCTAAAATTTAAACTTTCAATTTTTCTTAGATACATGCCACTCGACATGTATACCATAATGATTAACCATCCCCCAAATCATTTACTGCTAGAATCTTTGACTTGTGAAGTCATGAAACATAGACAACAAATATTTACATGTACATACATACCAAACAATTCTTATATGTGTAAATATAAAATGCCAAAAAAACTTTATACATGTATACTTCCTACTTTTAGAAAGAAAAGTCTGTAAACATATATATCTTCAGTAATTTGGAATTCAGAACCTCCAATCTCGGCGGGATTAGAGGAAATCAACAATGTAAAATTTTAGTATTACATGGGTAAATATATATATATCGAGAAACTTCGCATATAAATGCTATATTTTGAATGTCGAGTATAAATAGTTCAGAATTTAAGTGAAAAGACTGCATGCATACATTTATGTTTGGGCGTGAAAGAGGTAAAAAAAAATTGTGAAATGAAAGATACAGGTGGTATGAATGTAAAAGATAAAAATAAAGTTTAGGTGTTAGATATGCAATATATAGGAATTGAATGGTATGTGTATGCATATAAAACTTCAAGTATATATATATAATTTTAACAGCATAAGAATCATATGTTCAGCATATAAACTTTCCAAATGATGAAATCTTCTTCTTGTATATACGGGGCTTATAAAGGAGGTATTCCTGATTGAAACATATCCTCCCATATAAGCCTCATAACTAACTAAATTAAACATTCATGTATACAGTGAATATATCGCTTCCAAAGAAAGCCCTCCCATCCTTCAATAATACTTATAATATGAGTTCATCAAAGTGATACGAGAAAACAAACTAAACCAAGAGTTTCGCATCTTTTCTTCATCTTCCATAATTTCCATAGGCAATGAAATATGCAAACAAATATCTAGCCACTTATCTTTAAGAAGAATTAAATTAGCACATAGCATTATTCCTCCCAATCAATTACTATATTAGTGCATGTATCCATTAAAGCAAAACTATCCAAGAATCCTAAGCTAAAGCATGCCATAAGATCCATATGTGAATGAGAGACTTGTATTAATATATAGCCCTTAAGGTGATGTAAAGTTTTTCACAACTTATGAAGAAAGAAAGCAATCTTACCCTCTTTATGAAAGAAAGCATGAGATCTTTATGTATAGTTCCAAGAATGAGGAGAAGAAAGTAGAGAAAACCTTTATGAAAATATTCCATTAACTTAGGAAAGAAAAAGAAGAAATCATCCCTCCTCTATTCTAGCTAATTTTGTTTATTGTAACCATCAATCTTTCCTCTTCTTGGAAACAAAATCATGCCCAATGTTCAAGCATCACAAGTAATATGAAATAATGAAATCCCTAAAGAGGAAGACCTCTCCAAAATGCATAAAAGATCAAATCACCTACAAAGGGGAAGAAGTCCCAAATCCAACAGTAAAGAAATAAGCAAGATCTCCTCAATTACCAACCAAAACAAAGAAAAGAACCCATCCTTGATTCACAAGATTAGAAGAATAAAGAAAGAAGCATGTGCCATTAATTAAGAAAGGAAGAGGGAAGTTTATACTTGCAGCCTAGATAACCAGAAGAAGGGGAGAGATCTTCTCGGGACAACCAGAAATTTGAGCAAGATAAAGTGAAATCTGATGGAAGATTGCAAGAAGCTAAGGTTCCTCCTTGGGTCGGCAAGAAGAAGTGGCCGGCGAAGGAGAGGTTCGGCGGCGAGGAGGTGTTCTCCGGCGAGGAGGAAGGCCGGGTTCGGCGTTTTCGCGAAGGAGAAATCGGAGAAGAGGGGCTGCGTGCGTGAGGCAGAGGGATTCGATCGTTTCGCCCAGAGGAAAAGAAATATTTGCGTAAGTATTGATGGTTATATCCGCGTTATATCCCCTATAACCTTCTTGTAACCTATCTGTAACTTAGAAATATATGAAAACAGACGCGTGAAACTTACTAGTTACAGGTAGTTTACCCTCCATGTAACCTACTAGATGTACGCAACTCTGCTATGTCTTATGTACGCAAATATTTATCCCAAAGGAAGGAGGGGAGGCGTAGGTTTTTATAAGCAATTTTGTTTTTTTATTATTTAATTTAATATCATTATTTAACTTGAACTCTTTAATTTGTGCACAATCCGGTCGCGCTTGGAACCTCACCCATATGTGTGTCATCCATAGGTAAAATCGACGTTCCGGACGCACAAACGCTGTATGTTTTGTTATCCGGGGTCATTCAGACAAGTTCGCCGATGATCGTACCAATTTAACTCCAATTTGTGTGCGTCACTACAAATGAAGTTATTTGGCCCGACCGGAGCCGTTTAACGAGCAAATTGTTGATTGGTCCTCGCCTCAAGGTGACTGCTCTTGGCAACAAATTAAACTTCTTACGTCGTGTGGTCCCCTATTGACTCAAATCTCTATGGGAGCTCAACTTGACCTTCAATATGTCGGCTTTAATCGACTCAATCAAATACCGAGGATTTGAAACCGTTCATATGAAATTATAAGGAGCGAATAAATGACTCAAATTTCTAAATAGTGTAGGTCCAATGTAGTCTTTTAGGAGGGTCAAACAGGAAATCCTGAGGCTAGATCTTAGGCTCTAGGAAGAGGGAAAGAAAGACCTCAAAATTGAGGTCAACCACATGCACTGCTGAATCTTTCCAAAGTAACCCACAGTTGGTTTAATCTAATCTATAGTGAGAGTAATTTGAACCTTCCCACACAGTGGTGATGGTGGTAACCGTGGGACTTTAAAATACCCTATATGGTCCTGTCACATGTCTGGAGCTGGTATCCCAAACCTCTCATCCTTTGTCACCACCAAAATTGGTCCCACCAAGGCTGCTTTGTTGGTGAGGGATTTTGTGATCTCGGGCTTCGCCAAAGAAAGTAGGTTGATGGGCTTCCCATCCTTGGTGAAAAATACATGTTTCTGAATCCATCGTGTTGCTGCCATGATTTTCTCAACAAAATGTGACATGCATCGATAGAGACCATGTCACACCACACTTGTTATGCAGTCGGCCCCAATAAAAAACTCTACTGAGCATCTCTGGTCATTGTTGACCCAATTCTGCTTCTTCAGTCACGTCAGTGAATACAGTTTGGAATACTTTGAATCACGAGACCCAATTTCTCAACCATCTGTGTAGATGTCACTTTTTTACTGTTCTCTCCATCGATGATGAGTTTGCATACTTTCTTGTTTACGTTTATATTGTGATGAAGCCACTGCTAATCTTTCATATCAATATTGATCTATAGGACCCATCAAATTACGAGCGCTTCCCCTTTATTTGGTTAAAGATGATACACCTCACCTTGATCCTTAGTTGTCACCTCATTGCTAACTTCTTCCACGGTGTCCTGATCTGTAAGGGTGACTACTTGGCTTGTGGGACAACTGGAGGCTATGAGGCCGTAACCGTGACACCTGAAACACTTCTTGGCCGGTACTGTATTGGAGGAGCTACTTTTCATCTGTCTCTTCTCACTATGATCCGGCTTGTCACTTTCTTGTCCGGTCTTGCTAGTTCCTCCCATGGTACCTTTGTCGGTCGTGGTAGCTGTAGGTGATCGCTTAACTAAAGGCTCTGCTTGAAGGACAACTATTGCCTATTTTGTTTCTGTTGACTTTCCACCTTCAAGGCTAGAGTCTGAACATCTCCCAGTGACGAATAAGGCTGTTGCTGCACCATGTTACTAATAACCGACTTCAGGCCTCCTAGATAATGGGCTATGATATGCTCATCTGGCTCGACCAAATCACATCTTATCTGCAACTTATCAAACTGTTTTGTGAATTTGTCTACTAATAGATCCCTCTGCTATAGGTGGTGGATCCTCATAAACATATCCTGGTGGTAAATGGGTGGGAGGTATTTCCTTTGAATCGCTTTTTTAATCTTCTCCCACTTGGTAAACTTATCGCTGCCTTTCCTTTTTTTTTAATCTCTGTAAGTTCTTCCACAACATATAAAGTCTTTTCTTCAACTTGATATTAACTAATTTGACACTCTCATCCTTTGACACATCTTTATACTCAGAGATCCGCTCAATAGATTGCATCTAGTCAATAAAGTCGTCTAGATTCATACCTTAATCAAACTCCGACAAATCCACTTTAATTATGAAGTCTCCGTGCCCTCCAAATAATATCTTCTCTCTGAAATTCTCCACGTGAAAGTGATTCATATACCCCTCTCTAGGTTTCCTATGATTTTGGATTCTAAAATGCTGTGACCTATCTTTTTCATCACCGAAATTCTCCTTACTGAAGGGATTTTGATCCTCCCTTCTTTCTCGCCTTCGACTCTCCGGATCTCAATCGAGGGTAATCTCCCCTTGAGTCATCTCATCAATTTCCACAAGCCTCTGTTGAAGGCGATGAAGCTGTCGTCGTATCTATTTTCGGGTTGGCTCAGACATATATCCTTGGTGGCATGATTAGGGTTTCAGATTTGTAGAAGTGGTTATTTGGTGACGGGAAAGAAAATTTTTTTTTTATGGCGGATGCTAGGAAACTCTAGGATAGGACTATGGTTAGGTTAACTCTGATACTAAATAATATCAGAGTTAATTCATAGATCAGTAGAAACGAAAACAAACTTTATTAAGCAACTGTTTAGGGTTACAAACAAGACTAAATTAAAAGAAAATTGCAACAGGCCTTAATCTCCAACTAAGGCCGGATAAGAAGATCCAAGGGCAGCGAGGGTGCCGGTGTGTGGGTTGTCATTGTGGATGTATCAATTATAAGCGGACAGGGAGGTGACGATAGTGGGTAGGGAAGGTGGAAGGAGGTGTAGGGAAGGTGGAAGGAGGTTGCGACACTTAAAGAAGGTGAAATGGAGGTGGTAGGGTGGCTGTTAAGGGGCTGGACAATAGGTGGGGCTGCAGGAAAACACACAACAAGGCTAAGGAGGGGGAAGAGATGGGCTGGTGACAAGATTTTCGGGAGGTTGGGAACGTGTAGGTTGGCGGCTGGAGGTCTGGACTGCAAGGATTTGCTGTAGGCAAATGGACTGTTGGCGGTTTGAGGGATGGAGTGGGGAAAAAGGGAAGATGACCGACGGCTAGGAGAGGTAGGGAGGATGTAAGGGAGGAGATTGGGAATGATACAACACCATCTCAGAGCAGGATATAGCCGAAGAAGTACCTGTCATCGTATACAACCCTTGCAAGGGAGGACACTACAAGTAGAATATGAAAAAACAACATAACATAACCGTAATTCTAATAAAATAACAAATATGTAGACTCCAATAGGGAAATACATAGAAGGAAAGGCGGAGAGAAGTGGCAGGCGGCTTGGCCGCCCCCCTTTATAGGTCGTCCACGTCAGGGAGCCTAATGGATTGCTTGATGGTAGATAATAGATGCCTCTATATATGTGTTCTAAAGAAAAAAAAGGGGCATTTACTTACATATCACACAATTCTTATGCATTGACATATCTCAAACCTAAACTTTAATATTTACACACATAGCACTCAAATTTTTAATATACATAAAAACTAGCACTCTTACCACTTTTTAATAGTGAAATACAACATTTCATGCACAGGTTAAAACACCAAAGTGATATGTATGTAAATATGAATGTTTAAACGTGAGATATATAAATTCATAAAAAATGTGTGATGCATATGTAAATTTCCTCATTAAAAAGGGGCATTTACATGTATACCACCCAATTCTTATATATTTACATATCTAACACCTAAACTTTAATTTTTACATCTATATGAACCAAATCTTTCATATCACATAAAAAATATCACCATTTTAACTTTTAAGAACTGAAATATACCTTTTCATGCAAAGGGAAGGTGGCATGCATGTAAAGATTGAAGTTTAGGTGTTACATATGTAAATACATAAGAATTGAGTGGTCTGCATATAAATATTTCACAAAAAAATTCGGGAGAGTGATCCTTTGACTACTCTTGTAATCATAGGAGACTTGATGGAAAAAATAGATTGGCATTTAAGAAAGGGCGAAGATGGCGAAGTGAATTAAGTGATAAGGTAGAGAAGAAGAAAACACACCAAAGATCAAGGAGTTAAGAGAGTAAGTTAAGAGAGTAATGCCAACTTTGCAAAAACTCACATAACTCAGCTTATGATAGAAATGCATGATTTTAAGGATTCTCATATTTTTTAGAGTGTTGATGTCATGACGTTCTAGAATGTGTTCAACTTATAAAGTTCATTTACGTACATATATCACAATTCTTATATATTTACACGTGCAACACCTAAACTTTCACATTTATTTACCATTCAAATATTTGACATCGCCCAAAAAAGTAAAATACTATCACTAATTTCTTAAAAGTGAAAACCATCTTTTCATATATATTTTTTTGATTCCAAGGTGTTATAAATTTAAATATCAAATTATAGGTGTTTGATATGTAAATGCATAAGAAATGTGTGGAATGTATGTAATTTTCCCTAAAAATAAATGTTGTTATGTGAACGTGCTTGTAGGTTTAAGGTTTTCGTCGGTTATGTTAATTCAAATGTTGAATGTTTAAGCTAAAGCTTCATATAACATGCGATTAATTAATTGCCATTTGCTTATGGTTGGATCCTCGCCTCACTAGCTTCAAATTTTGTTAGTCATTGCACCTTTCTGATTAACAGTTGCTGATGTTGTGGGGACAATACATTATCCCAAGCTGTATATGATTAACTTATGAAGTATCTATCCGGAAAATCAAAGTTTCAGAAGCTTTTCCCTCACTCTCGGGACATGATATCCCAGATGTTGAATTCAAATAAAATTTTGTTGAGTTTTAAAATGCAAATTATGACTTGTTAATTGTTGATTGGACCCTGCCACCTGATATGATTTGCCGTCAAATTCTTTGATTGATTTTCTTATAGCTTATCTACTCAAGTTCTCATCATAATTTGTGACACACTGCTTCTATGTCTTGTTTTCTATATTATTAGACTTTCCATAAGGATAAATAACCCTACTAATTCAAAGAAGAAAAAAGGAAAATTTAATATTTGTTTCCCAGTATATGGTTTTGATTATTTGATACCTTATGGATGGTTATATTGGGTTCCTATAACGTGGTATGAACTTATTATGAAGAATTTTCGTTGATTAGGAGGGTATCTTCAAACCATCAAAGGATGAGGAAGATCACTCTTTCTTGCTTCAACTACTTTTATGGTTTAAGCAATCATTCAGGTGATATACTTTTTGCACATGCACATGACTCTACTTTTATACATGTGGCATTGAATGAATCTAATTTTGGAAGGGATTTATTGTTCAACTTTCAGCCAGTTTCCATTAGAGTGCTTGCTTTTTAATTTGTTAGTTGGAAACGTTTTTATCAATTTATACATTGGAGGTGTGAGTTTAAATTACTGTTTTTGTTTCTGGAGTATATTTCAATCTCTAGGATTTTATTTCATTGTTTTTATCTTCTTTTTTTTTTTTTTTTAACACTACCATTGCCGTTCCCAAGCCCGGATGTGAGAAGTGGAGGGTTGCATTCGGCAGTCGACAACCAACCTAAAACTTGTCAAAAAAAAAATCATGACATGAATCCTTTTGATCATTGTGCAAGTGCTAGGGCGTTCCTTGGAAGCGACACACTGTATAGCCTAAATACAGTGAAAAGTGTGTAAGGGCCGCTACACCGGCGCCCGGGTGTAGTGTTAAATAAGCAAGGGTTCCCATATTACGGGCGAATGCGAGTAAAAATTGAGGATTCATGTACCCTACCCCACGTAGTGGGATCAAGGCTTTGTTGTTGTTGTTGTTTTTATCATTTTTTTTGCGAGAAAAGGAGAATACTAGAAATATCCTCATGGTACAAATTTTTTTTAATGAATCCATGCCATGTCAAGTACTGTGAGTTGCAAGTGCAAAAAGTTAGAACTTAGATAGCATGAAAGTTATTTTTTAGTACTTATCTTTAAACTACTATCAATCAGAATTTTGAAAATAATTTAAATTTAATGTAGGTATACATATGTAATTTTGATTTTGAAAAATAGTATTTTAATTTTAAAAAATATGAGACCAAATAAATCCCATATATCTAATAATTTAAATAATCGAGCACAAAACTACATAATACACCATCCCGAGAGACAAAAATACTACTTGGCGGTGGGCTCTATTATATAAACTAAATAATTTATGACATCTGTTTAGTCTACGAACTTTTTATGTGCGACCGACAAATTTCCCTACCTAGTATAAAAATTCGGTAAGGTTTATTTTACCTGGGCTTCATGTTCCATATAGAGTCAAGACCTTACAGTCATCTTAAATAACTGAAGTGACTTAAGAGAACTCCCGATTAAAATCAGTGGTTCTGTTTTCAAGAATTCAAAATTTAGTTTTCAAGATTGGACATAGAAAAGTCAAATGAGAATGACTCAAGTAGGAACAATTATTTTCAGAAATTAAAGGAGTGAAGGTAGTTGATACTACGGATCCGAGAAAAAAAAAAACCTGGTGACTTCTCAAACTATTCAACTGTTTGGCTTTATGTTTTAGAAATGATATTTATTTGATATTTACTTTTGCCAATTATTAAAATTAGGACTTACATTTGCATGATATCCGCTCATGCAAAGTCTAGAGAGAGATATAGGAGGGTTTAAGTTGCGTCAAAGAATAATAAGAGAATTTATGCCGCACTAGGCATACCACCTCAAAGTCTTATGAGTTTGTGTTTATTTAAGACTAAGAAAATATTTAGTTGAAGTAAATCTACTCCGCTGCTAAACATCAATTGTCTCTGAAGTTATCCTTCTTCCTTTGCAGCTTGCTTCAAGCTCCTTGTTGTGGCGGCTCTAGACTTAGGGCTTATGTTTTGTATGCATGTGTAATTATTGTTGGGCCTCAAGGCCTACCGCAGGGTACCTTCTAACCGGTGTCCTACTTTCTTTTACCTAGGGGCTTCACAAGTACTGTAAGTAAGTAATGCATGAATAAAAAATAATAAAGACATGGTAAAAATGCAGTAAAGAGTGCTACAAAAAGCAATAAAACACAGTAAATGTAAGATAAATTTGCGTACCTAGAAGTTTCTGTCGCTGCTACAAAAATGTCAGTTTTATAAGTAAAAGTAAATAAGTGTTGCAGTGAAACTAAAAAAAAAAAAGGAAGTGACATATATGTGAAACATTAAACTGGGCCATAAACATTCAGGTTCAGGGTAGCAGGGCTGCATGCTTTATAATTTAACCCTGGTTAGAAGCCACCAATCAAACAAACTAAGGAGGGAAACTCCTAGCCTAATCAAGGTGATTTACAAGTGAACTTGTATAGGTTAGCACCCAAAATTCTTAATTTTTCATGCATGTAGGATTGAACTTTTACTTAACAGTCAAAAGTAGTAGTTTCATGTGAAAATTATATATATATA
>JXCR01145287.1:21590-38733 GCA_002079205.1 Phalaenopsis hybrid cultivar | reverse complement strand
TATATATATATATATATATATATATAGGGTTTCTTTCAATCGCCGTCGTGCCCTTAATTGATCAAGAGAGAGATCTTCGAAAGTAGTTAAGATGGAGCAGACCTTCATTATGATCAAGCTTGATGGCGTCCAACGCGGCCTGATTGGTGATATCATCGGGCGATTCAAGAAGAGGTTTCTACCTGAAAGGGTTGAAGCTTGCAACCGTGGAGCGGTCCTTCGCTGAGAAGCACTACGAGGATTTGTCGGCGAAGCCCTTTTTTCCTGGGTTGGTGGAGTACATCATCTCCGGTCCGGTGGTGGCTATGGTTTAGGAGGGAAAGAACATTGTTGTGACTGGTCGGAAGATGATCGGGGCTACCAACCCTTCTAACTCAGAACCCGGGACTATTCGCGGGGATTATGCAATTGAAGTTGGGAGGAATGTAATCCATGAAAGCGATTCGGTTGAGAGTGCCAGGAAGGAGATCGCTCTGTGGTTTCCAGAAGGTCTGTCGAACTGACAGAGCAATCTCCACCCTTGGATCTACGAGTGAGCCTCTGTTGCCATCTTTTCTGGCTCCCTGGGAGTACTCTTATTATTACTATTACTCTATTACTCAACAGAGCTGTTGTTGTTGTTGGTGCAGCCTTTTATGCTAGTTTGTTGGCTACCAACCCTTCTAAGCCTTTTATGCTAGTTTTCTTTTCAATCAAGGAAAAGAAAAGAAAATGAATCAAAGGGAAAAGAGAGGAGATGGGCCCAATTCCTAAAATCAGTATAGCAGAAAGGAAGAATAACTAGTGAACCAGCTCAAAAAAAAGTATTTAATTCTTCCCAAAATAGCAATCAAGTGAAACCCAAAAACAATAGGCAAAGGGCCCTCAAAACCAGCCTTCAAAATAGTAGGCAAAAGCCCCCAAAAACCAACTTCAAAATCATAAGCAAAACCCCCAACAATAGCTCCAAAACAGTGGGCGAAAGCCCTCAAAACCAACTCCAAAACCGTAAGCATGTATGGCTAAAAAAAGCTTTTAAACTCTTTCCAAATCATCATGAATAGGGAACCAAAAGATAGTTTTCAAACCTCTTTCAAATCAGCCAAAACATAAGAGATGACAACTTTTAAATCCTTCTTAAACCAACAAGAATAGAGGGCGAAGGCATGGAGAGACTAAGGGAATTACTCACATATTACCTAATTCCTATATATGCACATGTTTGACGTCCAAGCCCGCCCCCACTTTTTTAGTTGTGCAAGACTCACACATGACACTCAATGCTTATGCATTTACATATCTAACATTTAAATTTTAATTTTTTTTTCACATTTATACTGACCGAACCTTTCATATCATAAACACGTGATTACTATCACTTGCACCTTTTCATGCATAAGTAAGATGTTGCATATGTAGAAATTGAGGTTTAAGCATTAGATATGCAAGCACATAAAGATTGGGTGGTATATATGTAAATCATGAAGTTTGGGTGTTGGATATGTAAATGCATATGAATTGTGTGATATGTATGCAAAATTTCAGGCCTTCCTCAAAAAAAAAAAAGAACATTTAGCTCAAAAAGGGCATTTGAATATCCTTCAAATCAGTAAATAATCAACCAAAAAAAAAAAAAAAACGTCTAAACTTCTTCCAGAACAATAAACAATCAGCCCAAAAAGCAATTGAATCTTCTTCCAAAACAGTAAACAGAGAGTCAAAAACAACTTTTAAGCTCTCTCAAATTAACAAAAATAGAGAACAAAGGTCGCCCTTAAATCCCCTCCAAATCATCCAAAACATAGGGCAAAAATAGCTTTAAACTGTCCTTTAAATCATCCAAGACATAGAGCTAAAACAACTCTAAAACATTTTCCAAATCAACAAAAATATAGAGCAAAACGTCTTTTAAACTATTTCTTCCAAATCAGCAAAACTAGAGAGCAAAACGTGTGGAGAGACTAAGGGGGTTACTCACGTACTGCCAATATTTTATAATAAAACATAGAAGATGCACTACCAGGATAGCTATGGCTTCACCAATATGAGCAAATTACAAAACATAACAGACGCAAAACCAAGGTAACAATGGCTTCACCAGTATGAGCATATAACAAAAAATTATGCACCTAGAAATAGATGTTGAACTTCTTGCATAGGTCAGCAGCCAATTGGCATATAAAAGCACAAATTTCTGCTCCCTCCATACCCAACTCCAAAGGGGTATTGGACTACCAGCAAAGAGAAAGCGGATCTTCTTCATTAGAAGAGCAAAGATGAAGCATTCTTCAATAAAGGAGATAGAAAATCACAACAGACATGCATGGCCTCCAGCATTGCTCAGCAGTCACATTGGCGTATCTAGCAACAATCGCTATAAAACTCATGAATCATTTGCAGTTCTATAAAATGCTTTGAACACTTCGTTAGGTGAACCTCAAATAAATGGAATAATATGCTGATGGAAGCAACCTTACACACATCACATGCCCAAATTAAAGCACATACTAACACGTGCATCTCATGCTTTTCAAAAGGGGATTGATTGAATAGAAAGTGAAGAAATAGGTTACCTTTGTGCAAGCCCAAAGAAACTTAAAGAACAAACCCAGAAAAATCTAGCAGCACCTTCACTTAGCAGAGCTTCAATCACCACAGACCCTCCCGCAGGGGATTTTTTTTTTAATATCCAAGAAGAGAGCCTATGACCTCTTTAAAAAAAAGTAGGGGATTCAAACAGTCATAGCATCGGGAAGGTGGAATTTCGGCTCGAGAGGTGTTGGGAAGGGAGAGGGTCGATTGGCTGGGGAGTCGGCCAGCCAGGGCTTCGCGAATGGGGGAGTTGTTCGGTCGGTTAGGGCTCGGGCGAGAAGAGACCGACAGAAGGGGTGGAAGGAATCGGGCTCAGTTAGCCTGGGCTTTGCTTGGGCCGAAGGAGAGGGACTGCGAGTTTCGCGAACGGGAGAGGAGGAAGTCGCGTGCTTTAGGGATTTAGGAGAAAAATAAAATGTTTTATTAATATTATTTTTAATTTTATAATATTTAATATTTACAATCCCCGATTCACGCACTATTCATTTGTGCACGAAACTATATCAAAATGGGTGTTCCTCTTAGGTAAAATAGATGTCTCAGACGAGCTCGCACGGTCCGTTTCGTTGTTCAGGTTCTTTTGGACAAGTACGTCGACATTTAGGTCAAAAATACGTCAAATTTAATTTTGTTTGAATTCTGGTTCGTGATTGATCATTTTGAAAATTAATTTTAGTTTTAATCAACGTTGAAGTGTGTGCAAGTGAAGGTGATGTGAATGGGGTATGCACAAGGTCACCATAGAGCTTAAAGGTCCTATAGGAACCTTCTTTGGGTTTCACCTTGTTGGTCTCAACCATTCAAGTGCTGGTGGTTCAAAATCACACATGTGAGACCCCCAAGAAGAGTCAATAAGTGGTTTGAATTTCTAAGCAGGGCAAGTCTCAACACTTGGCTTCTAAGATGGTCAAAGGAAAACCCTATGACTAGATTCTAGGCTTTAGTGAGAAGGAAAGAAAGACCTCACAAAAATGAGGTCAACAACTACCTTTACATTTTTTTTATCTACAGCTTGGGGTGTGCATTCAGTCGGTTCAGTGGATCAGTTTTAAAATTTGGCCAACCGATCTAAACCGAAATCCAAAAAATGAACTACCGTACCAAATATTATTTTGCTAGAAATGAACCAGCCTAACAGAAATTTATTTCAGTTTAATCGGTTTGGTTTTTGATAAATCAAAATATATGTAATTGATACATAAAAAATAAGAAAAAATACATGTAAAAGTAATGACCTAGTTACAACAAGTGATTCAATTGATAAAAATAATTTGATTACAGACATAGTTTACATAATAAGATGTACGGTACAACAATGAATCATAAAGTCTTAAAAAAAAAGATTACAAATCTTTAAAAAAATGCATAAATAGCTGATATGAATCATAAATTCTTAATAATGCAAGAAAGTTGCACATAATGTTAAGCACTCCAACATTTATTTTATTCTATAACTAATGTTCTTTGAGATTTGTCTAGAGCTTTCTCTCTAACTTGCTTGCTTGCCTTGATACCTTTTGGTTGAGCTTCATCAACATCACATCCCACTCGTCTTTCGAGGCACCAACTTACAATCATTGTTTATTTTTGTTATACAACAACCTCAATAGAAATAGACAAAATACACCAAAGGAAAGCAAAAACCAAAAAGAAGATATATCTAGGGGGATAGAGAGAGCTCAGACTATACAACAGTTTCAATGAAATGTTCCATCTAAGCAATGCCGAATTCTGAAATAAAATAGAGGAGCGGCAAGTTGAAGGCTTAAGAGCAAGACATAATTGTCCAAACAAATATATCCGAGCATTGTTCATGTTGGTACGCTGGTTGAGCACAATGATATTGCTGTAGATCTCATCATTGCTCTCCAAAGTGCCAAGACGAGGAATGAGATTAGAAATTCCATCTAGGACATGAAAATGTCCTGTTGAATTCCAAATCCAAACACCAATGTCTGTAAGCAGCCCAAAAACCATTTCCAAGTGCCAACCAACAGAGGAATAAAACAGTTCAGAAAAGGAGACTATCAAAATGGCCAAGAAAACAACAAATTGACTGCTTTAGAAACCTTCAAGAATAAATACGCATTGTTCTAATCCCACCATTTTCTCCAATGCTTGCAATAATAATGCATAAATGATACTCATTATAGACAGATACTCATAATATGTACATATTTCAGTGCACCTGCAAAATTTAATATAATATACTAATGTTGTTCATACTAGTAGTATTTCATAATATGTACATAATATGCACTGTTATAAAGAAGACTTCTGTAGAGGTTATCATAAGCACGAAAGTACTGTACTTACTAGTATTTCTAGAATAAAGATTTGGGGAGGCTTATATACTGGTGTTGAGACTTATATACTACTGTTACATACTTCTGTAGAGCTTATATGCTAGTGTTGCTCAGAAATATTTCAACGATTAAGATTTGGGGAGGCTATTACTTCTGAGACTTATATACTTCTGTAAGTATATAAAGAGACTTCATAATATGTACATAATATGCACTGCTATACTAGTGTTGCTCACACAAGTATTTCAAGGATAAAGATTTTGGGAGGCTTCTGTAGAGTTTATTACAAGCACGGAAGCACCGCCACCCTTTGTTTATAAATATATTTTTGCATTCAATGGAAATAAAAATGAAGGGATTCAATCAAAATCCAATCAAGTAGAATAATTTGGACCTCCTATAAAAGGTCCAGTAGCAGAAAACCAACAGGCTGTAAGTATTCAATTAAGAAAACCAATAGGCTGTTCTGGAAACCAGTAGCAGAAAACCAACAGGTTGTAAGTATTCAAGAATAAATTGGCAACAACATTTATTTTATTCAATAAAAAAATCTATCAAAACCGCCCAGAAAACTGCCCATCTGTCAGCATTTTTGGTGAATATGTTCATGCATACCAACCAAATGCTAACAGCAGCGCTCCATAATAAATGCACTAGTCCAGAAATCTTCAAGAATAAATGCACTGTTCAAGAACCCTTCACGAATAAACCTTCAATCAATAAATGCACTGCTCTAGAACTCATATTTCATTAATGTAAGTATTCATTTCAGCCAACCAATGCTGTCAAAGCTGTCAGCATTTGCCAAAACTGTCAACCTCACCACTGGTTGAATGATCAAATGCATATTGTGACAAATAATTAAACCTGACAAATAATCCAATGCATTTTGCCAAAACTGTCAGTCACTCAGCCTCAACAATAAATGACGTGATCAATGCCTAACAAAAGAAAAAAATGCTTATCATCAAAGAGTTGAACCAAAAACTGTCTCAAACATGGCAAAATCTTCCACAAATATGACAAAAAGCTGTTTTAAACAACAATTAATTGAATCCATCTACAAATTATTCCACAAACATGACAAAAAGAACACCAATGAGCTGTGCATAAAAAAGTCCAACAAATTCCTCTAGCCTCTCAAACAATCAATACCTTACTAATGTGCTGAATGTTTTGAAATTTTTGATAAATATATAATAGATAATAAAGAAATAGAGTTAGTATTAATTTCCAAATATAAAATGATAAGAGAATAACCTAAATAAACATGTTAGTATGCTACGTTCGTCAAATTTATGCACATCACGAATATTCTCTTCAACATTGATAAGCTCACTGGTCCATTTTGCTCTTAGCCAATCTTGAGTGCAAACAAGAGCTTGCACAACTTGGATATAATAAACTCCTAAAAGCATCAAGAACACGGCCACTTGTGCTAAATGTAGATTCATATCCACTATAGATATTGGAACTGCTAGGACATTTCTATCCATTTAAGAGAGGATTGGAAATCACGGTGCATTAAACTTTAACCATGCAAAAATATCAAATCCCTCTCGCATAGTTTTTGAATCTTCAACCAAATATTTTTCTAAATCTGTTTTGCTATCAAGGTCTTCTTTCCCATAATTTTGTCGTCTAAACTTTTCAATTATCATATATTTTCTCTATCTGTTAAATCAATAGGTTTAACTGCTAGACTTTGTTTTATCTCACTGTTGTTCTCATCTCTATTTTTAACATCTGCCTTCATTTTATAGTCATAAAACATATCATAACAAGATGGCCTTATTGATTGTGCTAATGCCATTCCCTCAAGGCCTTCATACATTTCCATGATTACAAACTCAATGTATCTTAACCTAAACCGAGGATCAAGAATAAATGNAAGTGTTGCTAAGATGAGACTGTTCGGGTGGAAAAGTGGCATTACATTTAAAGATGAAATGTGAAACAAATAATCCATGAAGGGTAGGAGCAGCTCCAGTGACAAACAAGATTTGTGAGATTCGCCTTGGTTTGGTCACAATAAACACCGACCATCTANTCTATAGGTCACTTGGTCCAGGATCTGGGTTGTCACTTTATGCCCTCTGGTTCGACCGATCGACTTTTTCCCACTACGGGTCAGTTTCTCACGGTTGGGGGAGCTTTAACTTCATATGTCGAATTTATGGTTTCTCATCTTCAATCTTAACAACACTTGGTTCCTACTGTCGGTTGTCCTGCCTCCCAATCATCAGAGCTTTCTTCACTTTTGAGCACACATTCATATAAATCTGCTCTTCTGGGACTGTACGTCACACATCTGTTGACCATTTTTTTTAAAATAAAAATTTCTTAAATTTGAATTTAATACATAACGTAATTTTGATTTTGAAAATGATACCCTTTATTTTGGAAAACAAAGAAACTATATAGATTTCATATGTCTAATAATTTAGATAGTTAAACACGATACCACAAATGATATATCATATCGAAAGATGAACATATGGTTTATTGGTAAACTTAACTATTTAAACTTAAAAGTTTATGATTCTATTTTGGTATGCAAATTTTATAGTCGACAAATTTTCCGATCTAATACATATATTAAATAGGGTTTAGATTAATTTGAATTCTTAATTCTCTATAGAGGCAAACCTCTATGGTTAATTATATCTTAGGCAACCAAAGTCACATAAGAAAACTCTCAGTTAAGATTAGAGTTTCGTCATTAAGAATTCAACGTTTAGGCTTTCATGAGTGCTTATAGGAATGTCAAAGGGAAAGACTTAAATGTGGGACAATTATTTTCAAAATTCAAAGGAGTAAAAAGTATGAGATGTTGGAGATACTATTTTACATATTTGAAGAGGAAAATATTTAATATTTCAGTCATGTAAATTATTTAGACATTCGTGACTTATATCTACATGTCATATGTAAATTGCCCGAGAAATAAGTTGATTTATGTCGTACCGAACGACAACCTCAAAAATTCTAAAAAAAGCTTAGGACTTGTATCGTACAATATACAATCATACGAAGTCATAAAAGATAGTGTGGGGATTTACGCCGTACTAGACGAATAACCTCGACGTCGTATAGGTGTATGTCATTTAAGTCTATCGAAGTTCAGTTGAAGCTCCTCCTGCTTTCTGTTGTCGTCTCGACCGATGTTCGGATATGAATCATCACTTGACTGCGTTGTTGTCTTGTTCCGAGAATGGGGAGATAAAAGAGAACAAATTTTAATCAACTTATTACAAATATTAAATGTGTTATTGTACAATGTATTTTGAATTGGTGTTTGTCATTGTCAAAATAATTAAAGAAAATGCGGAATATTTTAATTGTGTTAAGCGATATCGTTTAAGATCCCACGGTTCCATCATTTCAGATAATTTTGAATTTATTTAGTGTAAACAAACTCTTTAACTTATTTAGATCGGAGAATTCTCGTTAGCAACCGTAAGTTACCTCATTCGAGGACTCCTCGTAAATAAAAAAAAGTGGATTATTATTATGTTATTATTAGTTTACAGAAATTTTTAAAAAACATTATTTGTGGTTTTGAAAATATTTTTTTTGTTATGGAATTTTGAAAGGTCTTGAAATTAAAAAAAAGTGTATTTTGGTTGCGTGTTATAGATTTCTAATCCTGAGCACATGCTCTACATTTGCCATTCTAGGGTTCTATATAAACTTGTCAGGAAAAAAGTAAAGAATATACGACAGTAAAGAGTAAAAAACAGTAAAGAGTAGTAGCAGTAAGGAGTAGCAATAAATGTGTATCATAAAGTGCAGTAAAAAGAGAAAGGTCAGTACTTACCTGTCGTTTCTGATGATGCTATAAAATAAATTACAATTATATAATACAAGTGTATATAAGAGAAAAGAGGTTAGATAAACATTTGCAATTTACATATGAAAGACTTGAGCATGTATATTTTTATAAAAGTTAAGTGATACACATATGGAAAATCAGAATAGATTATAAGAATTTATAAATTGGGGATGGGCTCAGCTTTAGACTTTTCATTTGTCACGATCCCACAAGCAACTGAAGTATCGAAGTCTATATACCAATATCTAATAGCAACCGCCAGCAAAACACTGCTTGAGGTTGGGCAACTTCAAATACCTACAAACGGTCTGACAAGTGAACATATAAGAATCCTCAACCACATGTGTCGTATGTCTATATGTGATGTTTCTATAATATTGTAGTTTCCAAATTTCCAGTAACTGATGTTATGAAGGAGTAGTTCACAAGTCATCCATAACTAGGTTTAGAGCTACCAACAACCTATACGAATGAAAAGGGCAACTTACTAATCAAATATTGGTTAAAATTTGTTAGCTATATAAGCTTGAATGTTACGTTATACTTCATCGCTCTTACCCCGTGTTTTCCAACTTATAAGCCACTTTGATAATCTATATATTCTTCTTTCAACAATTTTAATGAGAAGAATAAGAGCGTGTTCAATTTATAACATAAGAGGTAAAGTTTAGTGGTTAAATATGTAAATAAATAAGAGTTGAGTGGTATGTATGTTAATACCCCTAAAAGATATTAATTTTGAAGATGAATAAAGTTCATTAAGAATGATAGATTTACATATATACCACTCAATTCCTATGTATTTACATATCTAAAATTTAAACTTTCAATTTTTTTTAGGTACATGCCACTCGACATGTATACCATTATGATTAACCATCCCCCAAATCATTTACTGCTAGAATCTTTGACACGTGAAGTCATGAAACATAGACAACAAATATTTACATGTACATACATACCAAACAATTCTTATATGTGTAAATATAAAATGCCAAAAAAACTTTATACATGTATACTTCCTACTTTTAGAAAGAAAAGTCTGTAAACATATATATCTCAAGTAATTTGGAATTCAGAACCTCCAATCTCGGTGGGATTAGAGGAGATCAACAATGTAAAATTTTAGTATTACATGGGTAATTATATCTATATAGAGAAACTTCGCATATAAATTGCTATATTTTGAATGTCGAGTATAAATAGTTCAGAATTTAAGTGAAAAGACTGCATGCATACATTTATGTTTGGGCGTGAAAGAGGTAAAAAAAAATTGTGAAATAAAAGATACAGGTGGTATGAATGTAAAAGATAAAAATAAAGTTTAGGTGTTAGATATGTAATATATAGGTATTGAATGGTATGTGTTTACATATAAAACTTCAAGTATACATGTATAATTTTAACAGCATAAGAATCATATGTTCAGCATATAAATTTTCCAAATGATGAAATCTTCTTCTTGTATATACGGGGCTTATAAAGGAGGTATCCCTGATTGAAACATATCCTCCCATATAAGCCTCATAACTAACTAAATTAAACATTCATGTATACAGTGAACATATCGCTTCCAAAGAAAGCCCTCCCATCCTTCAATAATACTTATAATACGAGTTCATCAAAGTGATACGAGAAAACAAACTAAACCAAGAGTTTCACATCTTTTCTTCATCTTCCATAATTTCCATAAGCAATGAAATATGCAAACAAATATCTAGCTACTTATCTTTAACAAGAATTAAACTAGCACATAGCATTATACCTCCCAATCAATTACTATATTAGTGCATGTATCCATTAAAGCAAAACTATCCAAGAATACTAAGCTAAAGCATGCCATAAGATCCATATGTGAATGAGATATTTGTATTAATATATAGCCCTTAAGGTGATGTGAAAATGTTTTTCACAACTTATGAAGAAAGAAAGCAATCTTACCCTCTTTATGAAAGAAAGCATGAGATCTTTATGTATAGTTCCAAGTATGAGGAGAAGAAAGTAGAGAAAACCTTTATGAAAATATTCCATTAACTTAGTAAAGAAAAAANAGTTCCAAGTATGAGGAGAAGAAAGTAGAGAAAACCTTTATGAAAATATTCCATTAACTTAGTAAAGAAAAAGAAGAAATCATCCCTCCTCTATTCTAGCTAATTTTGTTTATTGTAACCATCAATCTTTCCTCTGCTTGGAAACAAAATCATGCCCAATGTTCAAGCATCACAAGTAATATGAAATAATGAAATCCCTAAAGAGGAAGACCTCTCCAAAATGCATAAAAGATCAAATCACCTACAAAGGGGAAGAAGTCCCAAATCCAACAGTAAAGAAATAAGCAAGATCTCCTCGAATACCAACCAAAAGAAAGAAAAGAACCCATCCTTGATTCACAAGATTAGAAGAATTAAGAAAGAAGCATGTGCCATTAATTAAGAAAGGAAGAGGGAAGTTTATACTTGCAGCCTAGATAACTAGAAGAAGGGGAGAGATCTTCTCGGGACAACCATAAATTTGAGCAAGATAAAGAGCAACCTGATGGAAGATTGCAAGAAGCTAAGGTTCCTCCTTGGGTCGACAAGAAGAAGTGGCCGGCGAAGGAGAGGTTCGGCGGTGAGGAGGTGTTCTCTGGCGAGGAGGAAGGCCGGGTTTGGCGTTTTTGCGAAGGATAAATCGGAGGAGAGGGGCTGCGTGCGTGAGGGAGAGGGATTCGATCGTTCCGTCCAGAGGAAAAGAAATATTTGCGTACGTAAGACGTACGCAGCGACGTAAGACGTACGCAGCGACGTAAGACGTACGCAGCGACGTAAGACGTACGCAACGCTGCGTACGTCAGACCNAAGAAGAAGTGGCCGGCGAAGGAGAGGTTCGGCGGTGAGGAGGTGTTCTCTGGCGAGGAGGAAGGCCGGGTTCGACGTTTTTGCGAAGGAAAAATCGGAGGAGAGGGGCTGCATGCGTGAGGGAGAGGGATTCGATCGTTCCGTCCAGAGGAAAAGAAATATTTGCGTACGTAAGATGTACACAACGACGTAAGACGTACGCAGCGACGTAAGACGTACGCAGCGCTGCGTACGTCAGGTAGGTTACAAGAAGGGTATTGAGGGTTATATCCGCGTTATATCCCCTATGACCTCCTTGTAACCTATCTGTAACTTAGAAATATATGAAAATAGAAGCGTGGAACTTACTAGTTACAAGTAGTTTACCTTCCATGTAACCTACCAGATGTACGCAGCTTTGCGTACGTCTTACGTACGCAAATATTTATCCCAGAGGAAGGAGCGGAGGCGTAGGTTTTTATAAAGCAATTTTGTTTTATTATTATTACTTAATTTAATATATTATTTAACTTGAACTTTTTAATTTGTGCACAATCCGATTGCGCTTGGAACCTCACCCATATGTGTGTCATTCATAGGTAAAATCAACGTTCCGGACGCACGGTCTGTTTCGTTATCCGGAGTCATCCAGACAAATTCGTCGATGATCATATCAATTTAACTCCAATTCGTGTGCTTCACTACAAATGAAGTTATTTGGCCCGATCAGAGCCGTTTAACCAGCAAATTGTTGATTGGTCATCGCCTCAAGGTGACTGCTCTCGGCAGCGAGTCAAACTTCGTACGTCATGTGGTCCCCTTATGACTCAAATCTTTATAGGAGCTCAACTTGAGCTTCGATATGTCGGCTTTAATCGACTCAATCAAATACTGAGGATTTGAAACCGTTCATATGAAATTATAAGTAGCGAATAAATGACTCAAATTTCTAAATAGTGTAGGTCTAGTGTAGTCCTTTAGGAGGGTCAAACAGAAATCCTGAGGCTAGATCATAGGCTCTAGGAAGAGGGAAAGAAAGACCTCAAAATTGAGGTCAACAACATGCACTGCTGAATCTTTCTAACCCACAGTTGGTTTAATTTAATCTGTAGTGAGAGTAATTTGAACCTTCCCACACAATGGTGGTGGTGGTAACCGTGGGACTTTAAAATACCCTCTGTGGTCCTGTCCCATGTCTGGAGCTGGTATCCCAAACCTCTCATCCTTTGTTGCCACCAAAATTGTTCCCATCAAGGCTGCTCCGTTGGTGAGGGATTTTGTGATCTCGGGCTTCGCCAAAGAAAGTAGGTTGATGGGCTTCCCATCCTTGGTGAAAAATACATGTTTCTGAATCAATCGTGTTGCTGCCATGATTTTCTCAACAAAATGTGACATGCATTGATAGGGACCATGTCACACCACACATGTTATGCAACCGACCCCAATAAAAACCTCTACTGAGCATCTCTGGTCAATGCTGACCCAATTCTGCTTTTTCAGCCACGTCAGTGAGTACAGTTTGGAATATCTTTGAATCACGGGACTCAATTTCTCAACCATCTGTGTAGATGTCACATTTTTATTGCTCTCTCCATCGATGATGAGTCTGCATTTCTTGTTTACGTTTATATTG
Source organism: Phalaenopsis hybrid cultivar (assembly GCA_002079205.1). Classification (NCBI taxonomy): domain Eukaryota; kingdom Viridiplantae; phylum Streptophyta; class Magnoliopsida; order Asparagales; family Orchidaceae; genus Phalaenopsis; species Phalaenopsis hybrid cultivar. The sequence goes on along the minus strand of JXCR01145287.1, from coordinate 25,572 downwards.
TGATGAGGCCACTGCTAATCCCTCATATCAATATTGACCTATAGGACCCATCAAATTACGAGCGCTTCCTCTTCATTTGGTTGAAGATGATACACCTCACCCTGATCCTTAGTAGTCACCTCATTGCTAACTTCTTCCACGGTGTCTTGATCTGTAAGGGTGACTACTCGGCTCGTGGGACAAATGGAGGCTATGAGGTCGTAACCGTGACACCTGAAACACTTCTTGGCCGGTACTGTATTGGAGGAGCTACTTTTAATCTGTTTCTTCTCACTATGATCCGGCTTGTTACTTTCTTGTCCGGTCTTGCTAGTTCCTCCCATGGTACCTTTGTCGGTCGTGGTAGCTGTAGGTGATCGCTTAACTAAAGGCTCTGCTTGAAGGACAACTATTGCCTATTTTGTTTCTGTTGACTTTCCACCTTCAAGGCTAGAGTCTGAACATCTCCAAGTGACAAATAAGGCTATTGCTGCACCATGTTACTAATAATCGGCTTCAGGCCTCCTGATAATGGGCTATGATATGCTCATCTGGCTCGACCAAATCACATCTTATCTGCAACTGATCAAACTGTTTTGTGAATTTGTCTACTGATAGATCCCTCTGCTATAGGTGGTGGAGCGTCAGAAACATATCCTGGTGGTAAATGGGTGGGAGGTATTTCCTCTAAATCGCTTTTTTAATCTTCTCCCACTTGGTAAACTTATCGCTGCCTTTCCTTTTTCTTTATTTCTATAAGTTCTTCCACAACATATAGAGATTTTTCTTCAACTTGATATTAACTAATTTGACACTCATCCTTTGGCACATCTTTATACTCAGAGATTCGCTCAATAGATTGCATCCAGTCAATAAAGTCGTCTAGATTCATACCTCAATCAAACTTCGACTAATCCACTTTAATTCTGAAGTCTCTNATATTAACTAATTTGACACTCATCCTTTGGCACATCTTTATACTCAGAGATTCGCTCAATAGATTGCATCCAATCAATAAAGTCGTCTAGATTCATACCTCAATCAAACTTCGACAAATCCACTTTAATTCTGATGTCTCCGTGCCCTCCAAATGATATATTCTCTCTGAAATTCTCCACGTCAAAGTGATTCATATACCCCTCTCTGGGTATCCTATGATATTGGATTCTGAAATGCTGTGACCTAATTGAAGGGATTTAGGTCCTCCCCTCTTTCTCCCTTTCGACTCTCCGGATCTCAATTGAGGGTAATCTCCCTTTGAGTCATCTCATCAATTTCCACAAGCCTCTGTTGAAGGCGATGAAGCTGTCGTCGTATCTATTTTCGGGTTGGCTCAGACATATATCCTTGGTGGCATGATTAGGGTTTCAGATTTGTAGAAGTGGTTATTTGGTGACGGGAAATAAAATTTTTTATTTATGACGGATGCTAGGAAACTCTAGGATAGGACTATGGTTAGGTTAACTCTGATATTAAATAATATCAAAGTTAATTCAGAGATCTGTAGAAACGAAAACAAACTTTATTAAACAACTGTTTAGGGTTACAAACAAGACTAAATTAAAAGAAAATTGCAACAGACCTTAATCTCCAACTAAGGCCGGATAAGAAGATCCAAGGGCAGCGAGGGTGCCGGTGTGTGGGTTGTCATTGTGGATGTATCAATTATAAGCGGACAGGGAGGTGATGATAGTGGGTAGGGAAGGTGGAAGGAGGTGTAAGGAAGGTGGAAAGAGGCTGCGACACTTAAAGAAGGTGAAATGGAGGTGGTAGGGTGGCTGTTAAGGGGCTGGACAATAGGTGGGGCTGCAGGAAAACATACAACAAGGCTAAGGAGGGGGAAGAGATGGGCTGGTGACAAGATTTTCGCGAGGTTGGGAACATGTAGGTTGGTGGCTGGAGGTCTGGACTGCAAGGATTTGCTGTAGGCAAATGGGCGGTTGGCGGTTTGAGGAATGGAGTGGGAAAAAAGGGAAGATGACTGACGGCTAGGAGAGGTAGGGAGGATGGAAGGGAGGGGATTAGGAATGATACAACACCACCTCAGAACAGGATATAGCCGAAGCAGTACCTGTCATCGTATACAAACCTTACAAGGGAGAAGGACGCTACAAGTAGAATATGAAAAAAGCAACATAACATAACCGTAATTCTAATAAAATAACAAATATGTAGACTCCAATAGGGAAATACATAGAAGGAAAGGGGGAGAAAAGTGGCAGGCAGCTTGGCCGCCCCCCTTTATAGGCCGTCCACGTCAGGGAGCCTAATGGATTGCTTGATGGTAGATAATGGATGCCTCTATATATGTGCTCTAAAGAAAAAAAATGGGGCATTNGCAGCTTGGCCGCCCCCCTTTATAGGCCGTCCACGTCAGGGAGCCTAATGGATTGCTTGATGGTAGATAATGAATGCCTCTATATATGTGCTCTAAAGAAAAAAAATGGGGCATTTACATACATATCACAATTCTTATGCATTGACATATCTCAAATCTAAACTTTAATATTTACACACATAGCACTCAAATTTTTAATATACATTAAAAATAGCGCTCTTACAACTTTTTAATAGTGAAATACAATATTTCATGCACAGTTTAAAACACCAAAGTGATATGTATGTAAATATGAATGTTTAAACGTGAGATACATAAATAAATAAAAAATGTGTGATGCATATGTAAATTTCCGCATTAAAAAGGGGCTTTTACATGTATTCCACCCAATTCTTATATATTTACATATCTAACACCTAAACTTTAATTTTTACATCTATATGAACCAAATCTTTCATATCACATAAAAAATATCACCATTTTAACTTTTAAGAACTGAAATATACCTTTTCATGCAAAGGGAAGGTGGCATGCATGTAAAGATTGAAGTTTAGGTGTTACATATGTAAATACATAAGAATTGAGTGGTATGCATATAAATATTTCACAAAAAAATTCGGGAGAGTGATCCTTTGACTACGCTTGTAATCATAGGAGACTTGATAGAAAAAATAGACTGGCATTTAAGAAAGGGCGAAAATGGCGAAGCGAGTTAAGTGATAAGGTAGAGAATGAAGAAAACACACCAAAGATCAAGGAGTTAAGAGAGTAAGTTAAGAGAGTAATGTCAACTTTGCAACAACTTACATAACTCAGCTTATGATAGAAATGCATGATTTTAAGGATTCTCATACTTTTTACAGTGTTGATGTCATGACGATTTAGAATGTGTTCAACGTATAAAGTTCATTTACGTACATACATTACAATTCTTATATATTTACACGTGCAACACCTAAACTTTCACATTTATCTACCATTCAAATATTTGACATCGCCCAAAAAAGTAAAATACTATCACTAATTTCTTAAAAGTGAAAAACACCTTTTCATGCATTTTTTTTTTATTCCAAGGTGTTATAAATTTAAATATCAAATTATAGGTGTTAGATATGTAAATGCATAAGAAATGTGTGGAATGTATGTAATTTCCCTAAAAATAAATGTTGTTATGTGAACGTGCTTGTAGGTTTAAGGTTCTCGTCGGTTATGTTAATTCAAATTTTGAATGTTTCAGCTAAAGCTTCATATAACATGCGATTAATTAATTGCCATTTGCTTATGGTTGGATCCTCGCCTCACTAGTTTCAAATTTTGTTAGTCATTGCACCTTTCTGATTAAGAGTTGCTGATGTTGTGGGGACAATAAATATTCCCAATCTGTATATGATTAACTTATGAAGTATCTATCCGGAAAATCAAAGTTTCAGAAGCTTTTCCCTCACTCTCGGGACATGATATCCCAGATGTTGAATTCAAATAAAATTTTGTTGAGTTTTAAAATGCAAAATATGACTTGTTAATTGTTGATTGGACCTGGCACCTGATATGATTTGCCGTCAAATTCTTTGATTGATTTTCTTATAGCTTATCTACTCAACTTCTCATCATAATTTGTGACACACTGCTTCTATGTCTGGTTTTCTATATTATTAGACTTTCCAT
>JXCR01145287.1:5200-17471 GCA_002079205.1 Phalaenopsis hybrid cultivar | reverse complement strand
GATTCATGTAGCCGACCCCACGTAGTGGGATTAAGGCTTTGTTGTTGTTGTTTTTATCATTTTTTTTGCAAAAAAAGGAGAACACTAGAAATATCCTCATGGTACAATTTTTTTTTTTAATGAATCCATGCCATGTTGAGTACTGTGAGTTGCAACTGCAAAAAGTTAGAACTTAGATAGCATGAAAGTTGTCTTTTAGTACTTATATTTAAACTAATGTCGATCGAAATTTTGAAAATACTTTAAATTTAATTTATGTATACATATGTAATTTTGATTTTGAAAAATATAAGACCGAACAAATCCCATATATTTAATAATTTAAATAATCGAGCACAAAATTACATAATACACCATCCCGAGAGACAAACATACTACATGGTGGTGGGANTTGTTGTTTTTATCATTTTTTTTGCAAAAAAAGGAGAACACTAGAAATATCCTCATGGTACAATTTTTTTTTAATGAATCCATGCCATGTTGAGTACTGCGAGTTGCAATTGCAAAAAGTTAGAACTTAGATAGCATGAAAANTTGTTGTTTTTATCATTTTTTTTGCAAAAAAAGGAGAACACTAGAAATATCCTCATGGTACAATTTTTTTTTTTAATGAATCCATGCCATGTTGAGTACTGTGAGTTGCAACTGCAAAAAGTTAGAACTTAGATAGCATGAAAGTTGTCTTTTAGTACTTATATTTAAACTAATGTCGATCGAAATTTTGAAAATACTTTAAATTTAATTTATGTATACATATGTAATTTTGATTTTGAAAAATATAAGACCGAACAAATCCCATATATTTAATAATTTAAATAATCGAGCACAAAATCACATAATACACCATCCCGAGAGACAAACATACTACATGGTGGTGGGCTCTATTATATAAACTAAATAATTTATGACATCTGTTTAGTCTACGAACTTTTTATGTGTGACCGAAAAGTTTCCCTACATAGTATAAAGAATCGGTAGGATTTATTTTACCTGGGCTTCAAGTTCCATATAGAGGCAAAACTTGGATATAATAAACTCCTAAAAGCATCAAGAACACGGCCACTTGTGCTAAATGTAGATTCATATCCACTATAGATATTGGAACTGCTAGGACATTTCTATCCATTTAAGAGAGGATTGGAAATTGCGGTGCATTAAACTTTAACTATGCAAAAATATCAAATCCCTCTTGCATAGTTTCTGAATCTTCAACTAAATTANGATATTGGAACTGCTAGGACATTTCTATCCATTTAAGAGAGGATTGGAAATTGCGGTGCATTAAACTTTAACCATGCAAAAATATCAAATCCCTCTTGCATAGTTTCTGAATCTTCAACTAAATATTTTTTCTAAATCTGTTTTGCTATCAAGGTCTTCTTTCCCATAATTATGTCGTCTAAACTTTTCAATTATCATATATTTTCTCCATCTGTTAAATCAATAGGTTTAACTGCTAGACTTTGTTTTATCTCACTGTTGTTCTCATCTCTATTTTAACCTTCTGCCTTCATTTTATAGTCATAAAACATATCATAACAAGATGACCTTATTGATTGTGCTAATTTAATTTCCTCAAGGCCTTCATACATTTCCATGATTACAAACTCAATGTAGCTTAACCTAAACCAAGGATCAAGAATACATGCAATATATATAATTAAATTCATCTTCTCAATAGTCCTCCCAATACTTATTAAAATTTTCTTTCATTTTCTTAGCCATGTTTCGAATTTCAAGGTCTCTATTAAAAAATGTTTTGATGTGGCATGCAATGAGCCTGATATATGTAAAATAAGCTCATAAAACTTCTCTAAGAAACATACTAGTCTTCTTGTGTTCTCCCAGTCAATATCACGTGTAATCTCATTTAGTCCATGACGCATTTTCTGATCCCTCTCAAGTTCTGTTTTAATTGAGAGTCAATCACCTCATAGCACTAGAAGGCTCTCTCAAATTTAAGTGTTGAATTCAACATCAAATATGTTGAATTCCATCTTGTAGGAACATCTAAGCATAATAAACTCTTTCAACCTTTTCTACTTCAATGCACTCTTTAAACTTTTGAATACGAGCAGGGGATTGTCTTATAAACCTAACAACAACTCTTATATGAAGTACAAAATAACCAACCTCCTTGATCCCATCCTGAACAATTAAATTTCTGATATGAGCAACGCATCTCATGTGTAAGAACTTACAATCAATGATACACCCGCCTCTTTTACCCTTTTTTTTTGCAAATGAGTGATAATGCCATTGTTGGAGCTTGCGTTATCAACTATAACTGTAAAAAGTGCATCAATCCCTCAATCAACTAAGCATTTTTCAACCTCTTGTCCAAGTTCTCCTCTAAATTGGGCAAAAGTTAATTACTCTTTTGCTCAATTTCCAATCTTCGTCATTGTCATGCACAATAAGACATATAGTTGATTCTTTGAATGGAAGTCCAGATGTCAGTTTTTAAACAAAGTCTTTTACATGATTTCTTAAAAACTTGTTATAAAGCTCCCTCTCATTTAAGTTGAATTGAAAACAGTCACGAGTAAGTGTCCACCGAGAAGGACTATGAAACATCAGACAACATTTTGATATTAAGTATTTGAACCCATATTCTTCAACATTTTTCAAGTGTAATTCATCAATTACCATAACTGCTAAAACTTTTCTAATATTATCTTGATCAAATCTCCATGCCTTAAGACCTTCATTGGTCTCATCTTCTTTAACATTTGGTTGTAATACTAATTGAGCCTGAGTTGATTGAAGATTATGTAGATTTCTTTGATAAATAGAAAGANTCGTTTACATTTTGAGCTTAAAAATTTGTTCGTGTTCGGCTCGTTAGGCTTAACGAACGAGCCGAACACGAGCTGCTTAACGAGCCGAACACGAGCTGTTCACGAACAGCGAGCCAAATTGACAGCCCTACTGATGAGTGGAGGAAGAGTATTTTAGTCCCANTAATTATGTCGTCTAAACTTTTCAATTATCATATATTTTCTCCATCTGTTAAATCAATAGGTTTAACTGCTACACTTTGTTTTATCTCACTGTTGTTCTCATCTCTATTTTAACCATCTGCCTTCATTTTATAGTCATAAAACATATCATAACAAGATGACGTTATTGATTGTGCTAATGCAATTTCCTCAAGGCCTTCATACATTTCCATGATTACAAACTCAATATATCTTAACCTAAACCAAGGATCAAGAATACATGCAATATATATAATTAAATTCATCTTCTCAATAGTCCTCCCAATACTTATTAAAATTTTCTTTCATTTTCTTAGCCATGTTTCGAATTTCAAGGTCTCTATCAATTTTTAATTTCTGAATCATGCATAAAACTTCAGCAATTTCATGAAAAAATGTTTTGATGTGGCATACAATGAGCCTGATATATGTAAAATAAGCTCATAAAACTTCTCTAAGAAACATACTAGTTTTCTTGTGTTCTCCCAATCAATATCACGTGGAATCTCATTTAGTCCATGACTCATTTCCTTATCCCTCTCAAGTTCTGTTTTAATTGAGAGTCAATCACCTCATAGCACTAGAAGGCTCTCTCAAATTTAAGTGTTGAATTCAACATCAAATAAGTTGAATTCCATCTTGTAGGAACATCTAAGCATAATAAACTCTTTCAAGCTTTTCTACTTCAATGCACTCTTTAAACTTTTGAATATGAGTATGAGATTGTCTTATAAACCTAACAACAACTCTTATATGAAGTACAAAATAACCAACCTCCTTGATCCCATCCTGAACAATTAAATTTATGATATGAGCAACGCATCTCATGTGTAAGAACTTACAATCAATGATACACCCACCTCTTTTACCCTTTTTTTGTGGCAAATGAGTGATAATGCCATTGTTGGAGCTTGCTTTATCAACTGTAACGGTAAAAAGTGCATTAATCCCTCTATCAACTAAGCATTTTTCAACTTCTTGTCGAAGTTCTCCTCTAAATTGGGCAAAATTTAATAATCTTTTGCTCAATTTCCAATCTTCGTCATTGTAATGCACAGTAAGACACATATAGTTGATTCTTTGAATGGAAGTCCAGATGTCAGTTTTTATACAAACTCTTTTACATGATTTCTTAAAAACTTGTTATAAAGTTCCCTCTCATTTAAGTAGAATTGAAAATAGTCACAAGTGTCCATCGAGAAGGACTATGAAATATCAGACAACATTTTGACATTAAGTATTTGAACCCATATTCTTCAACATTTTTCAAGTGTAATTCATCAATTACCATAACTGCTAAAACTTTTCTAATATTATCTTGATCAAATCTCCATNTTTTTTTTTTATATATCAAACCACTTAAACGTGTTTCATCTCGTATCTTAAGTAGTACTGCTCAACCAACCCTCTAAACTCTCGTGCACTCTTTCTTCCTAATATTGTACACCGTCTTTATACTCTCATTATGTTGCACTAGAGAGTTATTATTGGTATCTCCTTTTGTATCCAAGAACTTAAGAAGTTATGGCTCAAAGATAGGGAAATAATATGAAATAATAAGATTATAAGTTAGGTGCAAGCTTGTATGCTTGAACTGACGCACTCAAGTCATATATACTTTTTTTTTTGAAAGCCCAAAAAGGCTAATATATTAAATAGAAAGAAAGATACAAATATACTGTATGGGAGGGCCCAAGCATGACACCTTGTCTACACAAAAACCATAAATGGTTCCAAAACTAGAAAAAAAACAGAAAAATGCATTAGATATTTAAATAAAAAGTTTAACAGTGCTGAAATACATAGTATCAGGTGGCTGGAGAGCGACCCAATTTGGTCTTGCCTCTGCCTCTAGTTCTACAGTAGGAGCAAGCTAATAAGCTGGTAAGATGATTACCATTGCCAGTAGCAACCAATGTATCATCCAATATGTTTTCTAGCTGGAGTTGACCTCCATTCTTCTTCTTCTTCCTCTTGGAATAGACCTGCCATTCCTCTTCCGAAGAATCAATCTGATGGGGTGGTAGAGCTGAAGCAGAAGGATTACCAACCGTAGTACCCACAATAAGTTCCGATATATGTGAAGTATTAGTTGCCTCTACACCGGAGGCTTCCTGAAGAAGTGGAGCTACGAGGCTCTCCTGATTATCAGTCTGAACATCATCATTTGTAGGTAATAGTCCATCAGTATTGTTTTCTATGGGGTTTGAAGGTGTCGACATCACATCACTCACGGTAACAGTAACAACAGTGTCATGGGGCGGTTCCTCAACGACATCAGACACCTCCTGTCTTGTAGTATCCTCCCCAGGTGAAATNTTTGATAAATAGAAAGATGAGTTCATAAATTTGTTGTAACATTAATTTTTGGATCACTATGATATGTCTTTCAACAATAATTACACTTGTTCATCTGCCCTCTTTTCTTAGCTATGAACTTAGTGAAATAATCCCGAACATCGGATCTTAGCCTTATCGACTTTCTTTTCTTCCTCTCATCAATTAATTTGTTATTAGATGTATTCACATCTCCAATAGAATTAACTTGTTGGGTAGAGTCAATAGCCACTGGTTGTTGAGAAGAATCTAAATCATTTGAACTCTCTCCATAATGCTAAATCTAACTGAATTATAACAAAGAGAGTAATTAACATAAGAACCGTTCTATTATGCCCATTACATAGAGAAAGAAAAGAGAAAGCCATGTCAAAGAAAAAGAAACTATAAATTGCTAGAGAAACTTCACACATTTTCCACACAAATTCACATGAAATTCATGCATATTAATTATTTCCCATCCAACTATCTCTTAAAAATCACATGAAATTCATTTGAAAGAACGATTACGTATATAAATCAAAATTTTATGCCTCATGGTCTAATACCTTTTATATAAATCAAAATTTTATGCCTCATTAGAAAGAACGACCAAAATAAACCGCTCAAAATAGATACACATCTCAACACTTTGCTTGAAAAAAGGGGCACATAATGATTTCTTAATTTAATGTTGCATAATTCAATCATTCATCATAAAAAATTTATACAGTCCACTAATGGATTAACGACCTGTAAATTGCTTAATTCTTTCCTTCTCTCCACCGTAGGAGGGAATGAATAAGCAAAAACAAGTCAATAATAAAAATTAGAGTCCATAAAGCATCAATAATCTACCACTTCAAAATTTCGGATCTGCTTTTACGTAATTATGTCAAAAAGATTAAATTTGGTTGCACACAACCTTAACTTCTATGCAAACAATTACTTGGTCTTTAAGTAAATTTCGTTGCACAAAACCTTAACTTCTAAACGCTCTTAGACTATTAAGATTCTCCAAAGTTTTCCATCTTATAGAAATCCACAAATAGAACAATAGCTACACAGAATATACTTTGTCCATACATAAAAATAAGATTCTTAGCAACAAAAATCATAGTTGAACTATCATAGATAAATCGCAATTTGACTGTCCCCATGCTATTCTACTTCCCAATTCCTCTTAGAAATCCTCCATTCAGATTTTAAAATTTATAAGAAACTAAATCAAAGTAATGAGAATATTCATGAGAAACCAAAACAAAGTATACAAATGCAGATTTTAAAATTTAAGAGAATATTCATGGGAAATCAAAATCTGCAATAACTGCATACCAAAAGAAAAGAAAGATGAGAAACCAAATCAAAGTATATACCAAATCAAAATTTGCTTTCCACCATATAAAAACGGGATAGATCCGTTCTCAAAACGCTTTGATGTGCTTTCCTTATACCTATTTTTATCTTCAATTATATTGTTCAATTTGACCCCTTAAAATGAAACAATAAAACTAAATAGTATATGTAAATCCACCATCTAACCTTTGAGCATATCAAAATGAATTCGTAAATTTATCCAACAGTTCACCCTAGTGACTCTACTGCTCAGTTAGGATCAAGAAGTGCATACCTTCGTTGTAGAAGATGGAGTTGTAGAAGAAGATAGAGTAAAGGAAATTAAGGCAACAACTAGAACGGGAAGCACATGTTTGAAAATACTAGGGTGTGCATTCGTGGGAATCGAGATATCCAAGATCAAGTGGACCAAGGCTCTTCAGGCCTCCCCCACTTTTCCATTTCCACCATTAAGCTATGACACCTCTGCACGGTCCTTACGACCCTTACCTTTACCTTCACCCTTACACCAAAGAGGAAACAAACCTCTTAATCGAGGCGAGCCAGGCAGCCAATGACAAATGTCACACAACATGAACCAACCAATGTTAGGGGTGAGGTAAGCAGCGCAGGCTGCTTGACAGCTTCAATGAATATAAATGGAGAGCGAACCCTAACTCTTCCTAAGTAAAAGATACATTTCGGTCTTCCACTGAAGTACCGAACCCCAACAATAAGATTTCGGTTTTTCGCTAGCTTCGCGGCTTCGCCCTTAATACTCAATTTTCGATTAAATCGGTTTTTTTTTTTAATTTTAACCGAACAATAACCGATAAACCAAAGCATGTAGATTTTAAAACCAAATACCAAACTGTCATTTAAAAAACCGAACCAAATCAATAAATAGGTTCAGTTCAGATCAATTTTTTGGATTTATCCAAACAATGCACATCCCTATCTACAACCAATTCTCCAAAAAAGTCTTTTATGACCTGAAAAAAATTTGTGCCAGATCAAATTGATTGATTGATTCAAAATTATTTAGACATAAGTTTAAAGCGATAGATTTGATTTGAGTTGGAAATCGCAAATTTTGATTCTTGTTGATTGAAACTTCTCAACTTGGGAAAATGACTCTAAGATTGATATAGGTGTTCTTTTGTAGAAAATTTCCTAGTTAGGAGAACGTAATGCATGCCAATAGCGGTCAATCTTCCAAGAACTACAGGCCACCTTCACTGATGTAGTGCATAACTCTGTTTTCTGCTACTAATGCGAATCAATTTTGTATTCACTTTTAAGACATCCAAAATATGGTAAGTTAATTTTGGATGAAATGAATTGGGGACTTTGTTTGAAATATCATGAAAGCAGATTAAAGAATCTATTAGATGCGGCATGTGTTGCATTGCGAGATTTGAATCCGTCATTCGATTGAATGCTATGTGATTTTAGTGGAGTTGGAATTGATTTCAATTTTTTTTAACAAAAATTCCTTAAAGTGTAATTGTTTTTCAGTAAAGAAAGATAATTTAATGATACAAATATTGAACTTGTTGGAGGCTTATTATTATTTTTTCCTCATTTCACATTCTAGTAGATTCTTTATCTTTTCAAATATTCAAATTCTTAAATTTTACATTTTAATTCTAAGAGGAAGTTGTTAGTCTAGATCATTATTTTCTCGGTCATTTGATCTAACTTTTGTTTTGTGGTTTACTTCTGCAGCTGGGTTAATTCCCCCTCTTGTGATAATTGTGGTCGTGCAACAAGCAATATTGGTATGGGTGCTCCACTTCCCTCTGAAACTAAATTTGAGGCTTCTCGTGTTGAACTTTACAGGTAGGCTTAAGCAGGGATGATATTTTATGTTTTTGTTCCTTTGATATTGAATATTCATTTAGCCGTACTTATATGAAGTGATATCGATTAAAGCAACATAAATTTTTGACAATCAAATTTGATTCATGGTTCATAATGCATAATGAAGCTTAGGTTCCATTCAATCTTGTTGAATAAAACATCAGGTGCCAAGTCTTTTTCATGTTGGTCTTTTTGCACCGTTTCTAAATTTTTTTTCCTAATTTTTTCATTCCCAGTCCTGCCACATAAGTCTCTTTACTTGTCTTGTATGGTGCATCTCTTACTCTTTTTTGTTATATATCAAACCACTTAAGTGTATTTCATCTCGTATCTTAAGTAGTGCCGCTCAACCAACCCCATAAACTCTCGTGCTCTCTTTCTTCCTAATGTTGTACACCATCTTTATACTCTCATTCTGCTGCACTAGAGAGTTGTTATTAGTATCTCCTTTTGTAACCGAGAACTTAAGAAGTTATGGCCCAGAGATAGGGAAATAATATAAACTAATAAGATTATAAGTTAGGTGCAAGCTTGTATGCTTGAACTGACACACTCAAGTCATATATACTTTTTTTTTTTGAAAGCCCAAAAAGACTAATATATTAAATAGAAAGAAAGATATATATACAATGCGTGGGAGGGCCCAAGCATGACACTCAGCCTACACAAAAATCATAAATAGTTCCAAGAATAGAAAAAAAACAGAAAAATGCATTAGATACTTAAATAAAAAATCTAACAGTGTCGAAATACATAGTATCTGGTGGCTAGAGAGCGACCCAATTTGGTCTTGCCTCTGCCTCTAGTTCTAGGGCAGGAGCAAGCTAATAAGCTGGTAAGATGATTGACATTGTCAGTAGTAACCAATATATTATCCAATATGTTCCCTAGCTGGAGTCGGCCTCCATTCTTCTTTTTCCTCTTGGAATAGACCTGTCATTCCTCTTCCGAAGAATCATTCTGATGGGGTGGTAGAGCTGAAGCAGAAGGATTACCAACCGTAGTACCCACAATAGGTTCTAGTATATGTGAAGTATGAGTTGCCTCTACACCGGAGACTTCCTGAAGAAGTGAAACTACGAGGCTCTCCTGATTATCGGTTTGAACACTATCATTTTTAGGTAATAGTCCATCAGTATTGTTTTCTATGGGGTTTGAAGGTGTCAGCATCACATCACTCGCAGTAACAGTAACAACAGTGTCATGGGGCGGTTCCTCAGCGGCATCAGACACCTCCTATCTGGTAGTATCCTCCCCAAGTAAAACAAGAATGTCCAGAGCAGTGGGGTTAGACCCATTTTTTTTCACTTGAACCTTAGATTTCAAATTTGGATGAAATTTGTGGCATTTGTGAAGGACACGACCAAACATCTTACAGTGGGTACAATATGAGGGTCTGTGCTTCATGATGATTTATTGCCAATAACCATTATGGGTTGTGCCCAGCCAAAATTCAATAACATCAGGTAAAGTAATATTCCTTTCCACAAGAATTCTGGCCACCGAGGGTCTGGTTAGGTTAAAACTAGGCAAATATAGCTTCAAAGGATCCCCAAGGATGACCCCATAGAGTAGAGAACTTGATGGTGAAAAAAATGCAGCTTGAGACCAGGTAAACTAAACCATACCGGTACAGTAGGAGTTTCATGATTTGGGTCGAAATCCTGAGACCACTTGAGTAGCTTCATAGGTTTACCAGCAATGTTAAGATATTTTTTGGAGAAAATCCGAGTGCAGTCTTCAGGCACTGTTAACTGAATCAAAACATGTCTCCCATCCACGAGCCTCACTCAAGTCACACACACACACACACACACACACACACACACACACACACACACATCCAGACATCCATGCATCCATGCATCCATCCATACATCCATCCATGCTGCATGCATCCATGCATGCATCCATGCATGCATCCATACATCCATGCATACATCCATGCATACATCCATCCATACATCCATACATCCATGCATACATCCATACATACATCCATACATCCATCCATACATGCATCCATACATACATACATACATACATACATACATACATACATACATACATACATACATACATAAACTTAAAAAATGATTGCTTTTATATGCTAGGGATTTTTTCCTTAATCTATCATTGCTTCATTGGATTTTCTTAATTTTAAAAACGCATTGCCAGTGCTGTGAGATACTTACTGATCAATGATGTTTCTCAGCATTTCAACTAATAATTATTTCAGGTGCAACTACTGTTCATGTATTACTCGTTTTCCACGATACAATGATCCACTAAAGGTGCAAACACATTTATTATATTTAGACTTTTAAGTCTTTGTTTTCTATGACTAGCTTATCTTGTCCTTGATTCTTTTTGATCCAATATGTTGTTGAGCTAGCTTCTGGAAACAAGAAGTGGTCGCTGTGGAGAGTGGGCTAATTGCTTCACACTTTATTGTCGTGCTTTTGGCTATGAAGCTCGCCTGGTCAGTGAGTTAAAGTTGTTTAATGCTCTTTTATTTACCCGCTAGTTTTGAGAAGCACCATGCAAATTTTTTGTGCTTACCAAAGTTTGAATGAAATTGAGCTTCTTAAAAAGAATGATAATGCTAACATAGTCTGAATGAATTTAATGGACTGCACGCTTCTTCTGAACATTAGAGGTTTTTCAAAGCAATAAAATGACATTGCACAATTTAATGGTTTTGTGTTTGCATTAATTCACAAATGTAGAAATATTTCTCGGATTCAAGATGTATGAATCTATATTTCCTTATCATTAAGTTTGCTGTCTTGTGGGCGGGAATTAGTGGTTGACTATTTGAGGCACTGGTCCAACACATTGTGGGGTGTAGATGTTAGTGAGTTTTATGCTACAGCATATCTTAAGGCGCACAGTATATTAGATTTTCTTGAATTTTTAATTTCATGACCAACTATCCGATCAACTGCAGATAGTTGATTGGAGAAGTTGGCTAGCATGTGAGTGTTAAGTTGAAAATCAGGCTAGCCACTTGGTGAGATGGCCGAGCCTTTCCACTTGTTTTTGAAGAACTCCATGAATGAGTTTGTAATGGCCCTCTGGTCTTCAGTGTACCTGCCATCTGGTAATTTGATATGGTTCACCCAATTGGATTTGTATCTGTATGAAGCCGGGGAATGGAAAAAATGAGTATTAGAATCCTCTTCATTAAGCCAATGAACCTTGGCTCTTTGTTGCCACCAAGAAGAGATACAGGCAAGAACATTGTTGAATTCATGAATATAAGATCCTAGAGTGGTTTCCCCCTCTTGTTGAAGCCCCACATTGGATCCTTCAAGCTCCCGCAATTTTAGTAACTTGGTTTCTAAGAAGGCCTAGCGGGACCCCGACTCCTCAAATTTGTTTTTGCTCCAAAAGTGCAAAGCTTATAAAGTTCTTTTACATTTATGTTGAGAATCTCGACATGACCTAAAATCCATTTTGCACCACATTTTGTTTACAATATGTCAAGCCGTACAAAAAGAAAGGCACATGTCTTCAAAACGTAAAATGTTTAGAGTTGAAACTGAGGCTCAATCATACAAAGGGCAATCAAACAATGATCGGATGTAAACCACATGAGGTGTTTAGTGGTAGCCGTCAGAATAAGCTGGAGTGCTACCGCTTTACCGATTTTGTGTGTTGTATCGTGTGGGTTGAGTGCCTTCTTTTAGGCTCACTCATACAATCTATATGTATCTTTTCCTCTTTATATATTCGCCATTTGGTTTTTTCATATATATATATATATATATATA
>JXCR01145286.1:91162-102647 GCA_002079205.1 Phalaenopsis hybrid cultivar | reverse complement strand
AAACATCATTATGAACAACTTTCATGAAGGATGAAAGTTGTTTTGAAGTTGATTTGATGGTTAATTTGAATGGATTTTGATGGATTTGGGTTTAGACCTAAATTAAACCCTAAAGGGTCAAACNAGAGGTTAAGATCAATATGTGGAATTTCAAGTTGAGTAAAAAAAAACTTTGAATTTCTAATGGTGGGGTACTTCTTCTAATTTTCTAAGACTAGTCAATAGGATGTCCTATGGCTAGACCTAGGCTACTAAAGAAGTTTCTAGACCTCAACCAAAAGTGAGGTCAATCCTATGGCTAGACCTAGGCTACTAAAGAAGTTTTCTAGACCTCAACCAAAAATGAGGTCAACTACCATCTTTTCCTGATAGAGCTCCAAATGTTGTTGTGCTTCCAATCGTTTTCCCTCGAGACTCTCTAGTTCTTCAAGTCTGAGTTTTGCACTTTCTTTTGTTGTGAGTTGGTTTGCAACGGCGACTCTGAGAGATGGTGTCAAGATTTCTAGCGGTATCACGACCTCGGTCCCGTACTCATATAAGGTGTACACTGAGTGGGAGTCCTGAAAGTTGTCCAAAGGCCATAAGGCTTCTAACAGTTTGTTATGCCAATCCCTTTTATTTTCATCCAGTGTTTTCTTCAAAATATGTACTAGTGTCTTGTTGAAAGCTTCAGCCAAACCATTTGCTCTAGGATAATAAATTGTAGAGTATCTCCAATCTATCACATGTCTTGTGATGAAATTATTGATCTTTGTACTTTTAAAAGTTGTCCCATTGTTAGATATTATTCTTCGTGGTACTCCAAAACGGCAGACAATTTGGCTTTTGAAAAATTGAAGGGCATGCTGTGTCGTAACCTCACGTAACGGTACTGCCTCTGCCCATTTGGAGAAGTAATCTGTAGCGGCAAGTATAAACCTGTGTCCTTTAGAAGATGGAGGGTCTATCGGACCTATTATGTCTGTGCCCCAACACTCGAATGGCCATGAGGCAACAGTTGGATGTAGCACATTCGGAGGCCGGTGTAAGAACACCCCATGCACTTGGCATTGGTGACATCTTCTGGCTGTATCCACGCAATCGGAGATCATTGTTGGCCAATAATATCCGAGCCTTTTAATCTTCATTTTCATTTTTGGTCCTGACTGGTGAGCGCCACACAATCCGGCATGTACCTCTTTGACAATATTATGTGCCTCGGCTCTGCTCAAACACCGTAGCCACATCTGGTCGAATGATCTTCTGTAGAGAATGTTTCTCACCAAGGCGTAAGACATGGCTCTTCTTGTGATGTGGTGCACCTCAGACTTGTCCTCCGGTAGCTTCCCAGTATGCAAATATTCTATTAATGGCTGGCGCCAATCTTTATTGATGTCTGCAACTGTATTTATTGTTTCTTCTTTTCCAAGTTTGTGTAGAGTTTTGAAGTTGTTTTGAGACAATACTCGTCTTTCTTGCACTGTGACTTCGATGGAATCCTTCGGGGGACATGCCATTTCCTTAGCGAGTTTTGCTAGAGCGTCGGCATGAGCAATATCTCCCTGAGAAATCTGGTAGAAAGTCAAGTAAGCGATTTGCTCCAGAAGCTTCATTGTGTACTGCTGGTACTCTGCTAGTCCTGGTTTCAGAATTTTGTATTGTCCGGCGACTTGCTGGATAATAAGTTGAGAGTCACCATAAATGGCAATATTTGTTATATCCATTGAGATTGCCAACTCCAATCCGGTGATTAAAGCTTCCTATTCCGCTTCATTGTTGGTGCATGGTGGTATGAGAACCTCAACATACCCTTATCTGGCGTAATAAAGATCAAACTGATCCCTGCCATGCTTGGTATAACTGTGTCTGATCCTTTGTCTTTCCTAGCTGACGAAGCACCATCAAAGTACATTTCCTAGCATTGCACACTAGAAAATTCCATTTATAGTATTTTCTCCTCTGGTAACTCGTTGTTGAGAGAGGACCCAGCTGACAGTGGGTGTGCAGCGAGAAAGTCTGCTAAAATCTTTCCCTTGATAGCACGGAGGGGAACAAAAGTTATATCAAATTGCAATAAGATCGTTGACCATCTCGCTAAACGTCCGGAGAGTGTTGGTTGGGTCATCAGATATTGCAATGGATTAACTTTTGAAATCAGGTTAACCTTATGAGAAAGCATGTAATTTCTAAGCTTTTGGGCGGCGAAAATTAATGCCAGACAATGCTTCTCAGTAGGTGGATACCTTATCTCCGTCGGTATTAGGTAACGACTCAAGTAGTAGAGTGCATTTTCTTTGCCCTCCTCATTGACTTGGGCTAAGAGTCCAAGAGAGTCATCTAAAGTCGCGGTATAAAGTATCAACGGTTTCCCTGGGATAGGGGCTGCCAAAATAGGAGGTGTCATTAAATATTATTTGACATCCTCAAAGGCCCACTGGCATTTCTCTTCCCAAATAAACTTGGCATCCTTTTTAATCAATGCCGAGAAAGAATGACACTTACCTGAGAGATTAGAAATAAAGCGTCTCAGATATGCCAACTTCCCCTAGAAGGAACGCAATTGCTTCAAGGTTTTAGGGGGAGGCATTTCCAAGATAGCTTTAATCTTATCCGGGTCGATCTCGATTCCCCGATGACGGATAACGAATCCTAAAAATTTCCCGGAGGTTACGCCGAAGGTGCACTTTAAGGGATTCATTTTAAGGTCATATCGTCGTAACCGTTCAAACACAATCCTCAAATCATATAAATGGTCTATTTTCTGTTCACTTTTGATAACTAGATCATCCACGTAGCATTCTACTTGATTGTGAATGAGGTCGTCAAAAATCTTTGTCACTACACGCTGATATGTTGCTCCGGCGTTCTTTAGGCCGAACGACATCACTGTGTAGCATAAAATTCCAATCGGTGTTTTGAAAGTGGTAAGCGCTGCATCCTTGGGAGACATCTTAATTTGGTTGTATCCCGATGATCCGTCCATGAAGGAGAAAATTTCATGTGTCGAAGTGATGTCCACCATCATTTCTGTTATAAGTAGTGGAAACTCGTCTTTTGGACATGCCTTATTCAAATCTCTGAAGTCGACACAAATGCGGATCTGTCCATTTTTCTTTTTAACAGGTATAATATTGGCTAACCACGTGGAGTACTTCTCTTCTTTAACAAAGTTGGCGTCTATCAACTTCTTCACCTCGGCGATGACTTGTTGTTTTATTTCAAGGCACATTCTCCTCGGATCTTGTTTTACTGGGGTTACACTTGTCCTACCCAAGTTTATGGACTACAAGCTCTGCTGACAGCCCTTGCATTTCATCGTAGCTCCATGTGAAGTAATCTTTGAATTCTGCTATAGTTTGACCAGTTCTACAGATTCTTTGTCATCAAGTAGAGAACTTATAAATGTAGGTCGGGGTCGTTCTTTAGTCCCGAGGTTAATCTCTTTTAATTCATCAATGGTAGATTTAATTTCCTCCTCAAATTTTGGGGGAGCATCTTCTATTGGTCCATCAGTAGAGTCATCCTCTATATCGAGAAAATACTCTTTTGACTCAAAGTAACAGCCTTGCAAAATTCAGAATCATCGACTGGTCCAACTATACCAAATCTGAGACCTTCTTTTGAATTGGGAGTTTGACTTTTACCATTCCATAAATTTTCAAAAAAGTTAAAATTTATCTTTGGCATTTGTTTTGGTAAGTGTCCCTGTTGAATTAACTTTTGAACACAAGGCGAGAAGTATCCAAAAGACAATTCCATAAATTCATTCGAATCAACATCCAAATTTACATGTTTTTCAAGCTTACCAAAAGGCAGTTCCACTAATTCATTAGAATCAACATCCAAATTTACATGTTTTTCAAGCTCAATAGAGGTAGAA
The DNA here is from genome assembly GCA_002079205.1 of Phalaenopsis hybrid cultivar. Classification (NCBI taxonomy): domain Eukaryota; kingdom Viridiplantae; phylum Streptophyta; class Magnoliopsida; order Asparagales; family Orchidaceae; genus Phalaenopsis; species Phalaenopsis hybrid cultivar. The sequence continues at coordinate 98,788 of JXCR01145286.1, read as the reverse complement.
GCACGGTAAAATTTGATCGGCTTTGAACCAACACTACGGACTTCCTTGACCCCTATTAATTCATTAGTATCAACATCCAAATTTACATGTTTTTCAAGCTAAGTAGAGGTAAGGCGAGAAGTAACCAAAAGATAATTCCATTAATTCATTAGAATCAACATCAAAATTTACAGGTTTTTCAAGCTCAGTAGAGGAAGAAGCGTGGTAAAATTTGATCGACTTTACCCAACACTATGGACTTCCTTGACCTCTAAACTCTCAACCTTTTGAGGGAGAATCGGAGTGAGGATCATAACAACACTATGCGGACTTCCTTGACCTCTAAACTCTCGACCTTTTGAGGGAGAATTGGAGTAAAGGCGAGAAGTAACCAAAAGATAATTCCATTAATTCATTAGAATCAACATCAAAATTTACAGGTTTTTCAAGCTCAGTAGAGGAAGAAGCGTGGTAAAATTTGATCGACTTTGAAACCAACACTACAGACTTCCTTGACCTCTAAACTCTCAACCTTTTGAGGGAGAATCGGAGTAAGGGTCATAGTTTGAGGTGAGTGAGGGTCATAGTATCCACATAGTGGTTTATCCGATCATACATTGTTTCATATTCATTCTTTTCTGTATCTTCTAAGGATATCTCATGCTGAGGTTTCTTCTGCTTCGTCATCATTATTTCATCTTCGGAACTTCTTCATCACCAATGTTGATAGTTGGCCTAGTCCGTTCAACAATTAAATTGATCTTTCCTCGTCTGCATCCCCGACCTCAACCTCGGGTGCGTGAACTAGAAGAACCTCCACCGACTCGTTGTAAGGGAGTGGTAGAAGGTTGTTGAAGCGGAGTTGTCTGGCCTCCTTTTTGTGATCCTTCTGAATCTTTATCTTTATTTGTCAAAATTTTGCGCGAGAAGACAGTCCTCTTTGGAAGTGCGTAGTAGGCAGCATCTTCAGGGATACCAACTTCATGCACTGAAAATGGTTGTAGGTCTCCCTTGATGCAATTTTCTTGACCATCATTGCGGTATTTGATGCACTGGTGAAGAGATGATGGAACCATATTGTGCTCATGAATCCATGGTCAACCCAATAGAGCATTAAAAGAGGTCTCAGCGTCGATGATATGAAATTTAACGATTCTTACGAGTTCTTTAACCTTCATAATTAATGTAATTAATCCAAGGCCTCTTTCTCCCTTTTGGTTGAATCCTCTTAACATCATCTTATCAAGGATGAGCTCTTGAACGTCAAAGTCCAAATATGCTAACGTCCGTAGACTCATCAAGTTAAGAAATGCTCATGGATCCACAAAACTCTGGATAACACAAATCTGCCAATGTTGATGGAGATGTAGAGCGGACGGTTGTGGTCAACAGTACCATCATCTGTAAAGGTTACCCCTGACTGTTCTCTCAACAAGCAAACTTCATCTATGGATGTGCTAGCCAACTGAGCTAAGCAAATTTTTATATCCAGCAAAGTTGTAATCAGAGATTCTCTCATCTCCTTTGACAGGATCAGAGCGTCGTAGATGCTTAGTCGGGTGGGCAACTTCCTAAGATGAGCTAGCACATTGTAATCTACTTTGTAGGGTCCTCTGATTTTATCTTGATTATGTGGTTCTTCCACTGATGGAGGTGGGGGTATCTCTTCTCGAGTCATTATCAATTTTCCTTTGTCTGTTGGAGCTGTTCTTGGTGGTAACACCTTGCCGCTTCTTAGGTTGACTTCTGTGATTTCTTCTTCTTGAGATATCATTGCTGAATCTTCTGTTGTCTTTTCCTCCTCATCGGAAATATCTAAGTTGATGGAAAACGGTGCACCATGACGCTCGAGAGTTGGCCCTTCGTTATCGGTGTTGTCGTAATCAATATCATTGAGTTCTTTTTTGGCCTTGACAACGAGTTCATCAAACTCAAGTACGATTTGAGGATCATTTTGGGGATCAATATCGTAACTAGCTTGGTTATAATCAGTGACGTTATTACCAAAAATAGTTAAAACGTAGCCGAAATCACAACCATGATATTCATAAGACCCCGGATGGACAAAAAGGTAATCATACAAAGTCAAGGGTTCGAGAATTTTCTTCCCCAAATCCGAGACAACCAATCTAGTAGAGACAGCCCCTATCCTACCCCCGTGCTATCAATCTTGGCAGTGACGCTTTTCTTTTTCTTGCTCTTTGTTCTTGACGATGACGGATTTTCTGGCAAAATCTTCATCTCGGGCTCGGTATGCTGCAGACTCTGAATGGAGGCATGTTTTGATGGAGACTGTAACTTGTTTAGTATCTTCTTGGACGATCTGCTCCATACCTCATTCCATCCTTCTTTGGTATTCATAGAAGCTTGTTTCAATTAATTCTGTATTCGATTGAGGACTTGAGTTCATCCCAAGTTGTACTCCATCCATCTGTTCCGACATATGGATCAATTGGGGAGATTGACTCAGCTAAAATCATGTTTATGGAACCTTTTTCAGGTTCTCTTAAATACTCCTTCGGGATTGTTATATTCTCCTCCTTGAGGTTCTTCTCGAGCCAGTCTTTAAAGATGAAACACTTGTCTACAGTGTGTCCAAGTAACCGGTAGTATGGGCAATAATTCGGTTCATTCCTCTTATCCACCTCTTTGGGTTTATTTGGATCAGGTAGTTTGAATTCTGGTTTCTTCATCAAGCTTTTGAATATTTTAGGTACAACATCATTTTTGAAGGAATAAACAACTTTTTGTCACTCTAACAGGGATACTCTTTTACCCGTTGTTTGAGGTGATCCCTCCTGAGACGGCCGTTGGTTGGATTGACTGCTCTGTTTCTGAGAGTACTGTGATGAAGACTGACGATGATCTTCTGCATATATCTTTATCGGCTGCTTTCCTTTGTCGACAGTTGCGACTACTCCTGATTTCTTTTAGAACACTCTGGTCACCTTAGCCTTTTCATGCGGCTCCATGTGCTTCATTTCTTCTTGAAGACTGCTGGATTTACTGAGTAGCTTCTCATCATGCGGCTCCATGTGCTTCATTTCCTCTTGAAGACTGTTGGCTTTACTGAGTAGCTTCTCAAAGGATTTGACCCTGAGTCCCTTAAGTATAAAAGCTACTGGTCCATGAATGCTTTTGAGTAGAATCTCAATTGCTTGATGTTCCTGTAGCTGAGGTCCAAATTTCATGCTAAGGTTTCTCCACCTCAAAATATAGTCTGCCAAGGTTTCACTAGGCTTCTGCTTCTCCATCATGAGCTCTCTAATAGACACATGATGTTGCGCCCCAGTAACTCTTTTCACAAATAACTGTTCCAACTCAGAAAATGTTTTAACTGACCCGTTGGGCAAGTCAGCATACCAGTCGAAAGCAATCTCTGACAAGCTGCTGACGAACTGTTGGCATAGAAGAGCTTCGTTATTCCTCGTATTGCAACAATTGGCTCAGAAATGTGCTATGTGCTGTCTGGGATTTCCAGTCCCATCAAATATCTTGAAGTTTGGGCTCACAAAACCCTTGGGGAAAGGGACGACATCGAACTCCTCTAGGTAAGGTCTACCCTTTAAAATTGATGCACCGCCCTTGGACTGGGCTAAGGCCTCCCGCACTTGTCCAACCATTTGCTTGAACTCTTTTTATGGCATGGCACCTGATGGAGAATCCTTCTTTAGTTGTTCTTCTTTGTCTGTCAAAGTAGCCTCCCTTCTTTCATGTGTGATGTGTATGACTTCTGCATGATTAAACTTTAGAGAAGCCAATCTTGGTGCTTGTGATTGCCCCTGAATGGTGGTCATGGCGGTCATAGCTACAGTCATTTCTTATATTCTTTTCCCCAGTAGAACAACTTGCTCATCCCTGAGGAGGATAACCCTACACAGCTCATCTACGATTTTCTCCAGTAGAACAACTTGCTCATCCCTGAGGAGGATAACCCTATGCAGCTCATCTACAACGTTCTCTTCCGTGTGAGGTTGAGCCTCGCGCGCAGATGTGGTAGCTCTGGTTTCGATCACATGGACATCCATGAAATCATCCTCCAAGTAATCAATGTAATCAAAACCCTCGTTGTCACTATTGACGGAAACTCTGTGTTCTCGAGCTAACTCAGAAATCTCAATCCTGAGTTTCTCAACTTGTTCTTCAATTATTGATTCCTTGATTGCTTTAAGATCTGGAGGACCTTGATGGAAATCCTCAACTTGTTCCTCCATCTCAATGACTATTGTCTCGACGATGTCAGATATTTGAGGCACTGGTTTTACTTTCTGTCTTGCAGGCTCATTGAACTGTATCGGTGCAGCGACCTTAGGTACCCATACCCTCTTCTTCTTTGACGATGATGTCTCAGGACGGAACGTCTTAGTAGAAACATCGGTATGTCGAGGGAAGGTATGCTCCCCGTAGTGTAGACCGGCTACAGTGTCACTTAATTGTCTTGTCTTTCTTTCCGTGATTGCAGGAATGACTGGTAAACTTCTCGGTCCCAGTCTTGACTTAATCGGTCGGCGACCTGCGGTCCTGATGGTGGTATGGTCGGTGGTGACTATAGCAGTATCAACTAGGTTTCCCAAACGGAGCCAGACGGGAACACGGGTAGGTGACTTTAGAGTCGACTTATGAGATTTTCTAGCGGACTTAACATCCTTAAAAATTTCATTTTTCATATGAGAGGAAATTGCATGTCCCACCCGTTTAAGTAATTCACTAACAGAACATCCTTCTTTATTAGCAAGCCTTTTGAAGACTGCACTAACTGGGGTGATAGGAGTAAACCTTTCCCTCCTCACCATGTCCATGAAGTGATGGTAATGCGGCAGCAATCTTCCGGATACTCTTATATCCATCAGTATCTGTTAGGAGATGGAATCTACTCCCTTGTAGGAGTGGATAAATTTCCGGTAATACCTCTTCAACTTGATGAGGCTCCCCCTCAACCGGTGTGCTCTCAGAAGTCTGGGCTTTGATGGCCCTCCGAAATCTTCTATTGCGGTTCCTCGTTTGAGTTCGGGTCAGTGGTACAGTCCTTGAGCTTAACCTGATCTCAAACACGGGTGGCGGAACAGTTAATCCTTCAGTCAAATCTTCAACGACCATAACTTCTTTTCCCTTAGCAGTAGCAGGGATAGCAGTTTTGATGACAGCAGCTTTAGCCTTCTTGTAGGTAGGGAAGTCCTGAAGGTAGTTCAAACTGAATTCTGCAGACAGCTCTTGTACTTCCGAAGTAGCGATCTTTATTACCACAAACGGGGCTTTCCCGAGGATAACCTTGAGGTCTTCAAATCCAGCTCCAAACTTGATGGTGGGAGCGACGTTACGGGCGTTGCGGTCCGTTTGCAGATTGCAAGAAAATGTCAGCGTTGGGTAGGCCATTGAGGCGAGCTTTAAAAAAGAAAGTTTTAGGGTTAGCTATATGGCCGAAAACCTCGTAATCTTTAATGCAAGCACTAAAAATAGAGTTTAATCTATAGACCGGGCGGGTCTTAATTTATAGGTAATTTTAACATCTTTGTTCAAAAAGGTGTAAAATTTAATTAATATAATAAAATTTCAAAGTGCGCGCGGCACAACATGATTTGATTTAATTTGCGAAGTAGCAAACCAATTTTGGAAGGGAGATGCGAAAAATTTTAGGACCCAGTGCCGGACCTAATTAGTGGCAGAAAATGCCCAGGTGGAATTAATCCACCACCAACCTATGGGGGTCCGACCCCACATGAAAATTTAAAGAGTCCTTAATGGCCTTCCGAACCCCTCTGTTCAAAGCTGGTTTGAACAGCTAGTCCTGAAGTCCAAGGAGTTAGTTGTACTTTCCCAAGATATAAATGGGTAAAATATGCCAACGGAAGAAAGATAATTTGTTCTACGAGGGACATGGACATATTACCGATGTGTGAAGATAATATTTCTTGATTTGTATAGGGAGAAAAGCTTATCCCCAGTGGAGTCGCCAGAAGCTGTCGGCGTTATTTCGGGTTGGTTTGTAGGGAGTTGCCCGTGAGAAGCTGTCGGTCGTCGGAATCAAAATTCTGACGCCCGCTTTAGAAGGACGTTGAAGTATGAAATCAAACTGACCCCATATTTTTTATAGTTTAAAATGAAAGAGCATTGTATCTCAGATCCTGTATCTATCTCGGAGGATAAACACAAGACTTGAGGATGAGGCTCAATCAAATAAATTAAGGAAAGTATGACGTCTGTTTANTCTTCAAGAAATTTCAAAGGGTGGGACTCTTCAACGAAATCGGATGTAGAAGTGTGAAAGGGGATTGGTTCACATTTGGAACATTTTATTGTAGAATCCGAAGGAAGAAGAACTAGGGGTTGTCATGGTTTCAGAGGAGAACTCCGGTGACTTCCCAAGCTATCCTAATGTTCGGCTTCAATTTTGAGGAGAAATATTTTAAGTTTTTCATCCTACAAATTTTATTAGTTAGGGCTTACATTCATGTGAAATGATCACACAAATAACCTAGACAATGTTAGGANGCTTCCTATAAGGGCAAGCCCCTATAGTTAATTACATCTTAAATGACCGAAGTCACCTATAAAGGCTCTTGATAAAAATTAAGAAATGTTATCTTCAAGAAATTTCAAAGGGTAGGACTCTTCAACGAAATCAAACTTAGAGGTGTGAAAGGGGATTGGTTCAAATTTAAAACATTTTATTGTAGAATCCAAAGGAGGAGGAACTAGGGGATGTCATGGATCCAGAGGAGAACCCCAGTGACTCCGTAAGCTATCCTAATATTTGGCTTCAGTTTTAAGGAGAAATATTTGGGTGTTTCATCCTGCCAATTTTAATTATCAGGGCTTACATTCGTGTAAAACTTTCACACAAATAGCCTGGAATATGTGAGAATTTAGGTCATGGCAAACGACAACCTCTAAATCCTAAGACGAGTTAGGGCTTATATTGTATAGCAGAGCTATACAAAGGCCTAAAGATAAGGTGAGGATTTACGTTGCATAAGAAAGAAAACCTCGAAGTCCTATGACTTTTTATTTTAAGTCTAAGGAAGGAAGATTGGTTTAGCTGGGGAAGACAGGTTTTGTTGTTGAAGATGGCCGTGTAGGGTGAGGATTTACGTTGCATAAGCAAGCAACCTCGAAGTCCTATGACTTTGTTGTTTAAGTAAGGTGAGGATTTAAGTTGCATAAGCAAGCGACCTCAAAGTCCTATGGCTTTGTTGTTTAAGTCTAGGATTTATGTTGCATAAGCAAGCAAACTCGAAGTCCTATGGCTTTGTTGTTTAAGTCTAAGGAATACGTTGCATAAGCAAGCAACCTTGAAGTCCTATGACTTAGTTGTTTAAGTCTAAGGAAGGAGAAGCTGGGGAAGACAGGTTTTGCTGTTGAAGATGGCCATGCTGCCCACCATGCTAGCTCCAAGTTCCTTGCCGCGACAAGTTTGAGTTTTCTAATGTGTTGAGTTGTAATGTCAAATCAGATGGCCCTATGGTTGAAGTTCTTTAAATTTTATTGGAGATTGGTTTCTACCAGTTAAACCCCTTTTATTTCAAGCATTAAATAAATTGATTAAGATCAGAGGTTACCCATTTTCCCTCCTTGACTTAAGCCTAAATGTTAATTAAGGCTAAATTTCCAAAATTACATATTTGCCCCTAAGGCTCTAACACTTCATAA
>JXCR01145286.1:23495-75541 GCA_002079205.1 Phalaenopsis hybrid cultivar | reverse complement strand
AGGTACGCTTTTACAGTTTATAGTATCGTCTTTCTTGTGCCTTTTCCTTACATGCTTCTCTTTATGCTTATGTTGTTTCTTTTTTATACTTGCATGTATGAGAACAACATAAACTTACATATTAACCAAAACCAAAACTAAAATCAACCATGATAAAATCCACCGCCACAACATTTAAAATATAAAACTACTCAAAACTTAATCACAAATATCACACAAAACTACAACTTCAACTAAATTAAGATGTCTCTATCGGATGATCGGGAATTCCTCACACACAAAACTACAATTGCAACTAAATTAAGATGTTTCTATCGGATGATCGGGAATCCCTCGGAGGAGGTAACCTACGGTTGGTAACGAGGCTTCCTACGTTTTAAATGAAATTATGGAACTCATTAAGTTGGGTTTAATAAGTTCATTTAGACTAAGTAAATCCAATAGAAAATAGTGGTGCCGGAACGAGGGAACCATAGGATCCTAACCGGTGTCGCTCTAATCAACTTTAATATGCCCTCATAAAATTTAAAGAACTTCAACCATAGGGCCACCTGATTCGACATTATAACTTGACACACTAGAAAACTCAAACTCGTCATGGTGAGGAACTTGGATTAGCTTGGTGGGCAGCACGACCATCTTCAACAGCAAAACCTATCTTCACCAGCTAAACCAATTTTGGTGGGCAGCACGACCATCTTCAACAGCAAAACCTATCTTCACCAGCTAAACCAATCTTCATTCGTGGGCAGCACGGCCATCTTCAACAGCAAAACCTGTCTTCCCCAGCTAAACCAATCTTCCTTAGCAGCACGGCCATCTTCAACAGCAAAACATGTCTTCCCCAGCTAAACCAATCTTCCTTCCTTATACGACCATCTTCAACAGCAAAACCTGTCTTCCCCAGCTAAACCAATCTTCCTTCCTTAGACTTGAATAACAAAGCCATAGGACTTCGAGGTTACTTGCTTATGCAACGTAAAACCTCACATCATCTTTAGGCCTTTGCATAGCCCTCCTATACAATATAAGCCCTAAATCTTCTTAGGATTCCGAGGTTGTCATTTGTCATGACCTAAATCCTCATATCTTCCAGGCTATTTGTGTGATTGTTTCACACGAATATAAGCCCTAACTAATAAAATTAACAGGATGAAACACTTAAATTTTTCTCCCTAAATTTAAACCAAACGTTAGGATAGCTTGGGAAGTCACCGAGGTTCTCCTCTAGGATCCATGACATCCCCTAGTTCTTCCTCCTTTGGATTCTATAATAAAATGTTCCAAATTTGAACCAATCCCCTTTCACACCTCTACGTTCCGATTTCGTTGAAGAGTCCTACCCTTTGAAATTCCTTGAAGATAATATTTCTTGATTTTTATTGAGAGTTATTTCGTTGAAGAGTCCTACCCTTTGAAATTCCTTGAAGATAATATTTCTTGATTTTTATCGGGTCTCATTGAAAAGTCCTACCCTTTGAAACTCCTTGAAGATAATATTTCCTGATTTTTATCGAAACATTGAAAAGTCCTACCCTTTGAAACTCCTTGAAGATAATATTTCTCCTGATTTTTATCGAGGTTGGAGTCCTACCCTTTGAAATTCCTTGAAGATAATATTTCCTGATTTTTATCGAGAGTCTTCTAAGAGTCCTACCCTTTGAAACTCCCTTTCACACCTCTACATCTGATCTCATTGAAAAGTCCTCCCCTTTGAAACTCCTTGAAGATAATATTCACACCTCTACGTCTGATTTCGTTAAAGAGTCCTACCCTTTGAAATTCCTTGAAGATAATCTTTCCACCTCTACGTCCGATTTTGTTGAAGAGTCTTACCCTTTGAAATTCCTTGAAGATAATATTTCTACTCTACGTCCGATTTCGTTGAAGAGTCCTACCCTTTGAAATTCCTTGAAGATAATATTTCTCATTTTATCGAGAGTTTTCTTAGGTGACTTTGGTCATTTAAGATGTAATTAACTATAGGGGCTTACCCTTTATCGAGAGTCTTCTTAAATGACTTTGGTCATTTAAGATGTAATTAACTATAGGGGCTTGTCCTAATAGGAAGCATGTCCGAACCCAGCTTAATATAAACCCTATTTAATTCTTTATATTAAATAGAAGGATTTCTTAGGTGGCTTTGGTCATTTAAGATGTAATTAACTATAGGGGCTTGCCCTTATAGTAACATGCTGAACCATATAAACCCTATTTAATCCTTTATATTAAATAGGGGAACTTGTCAGCAAATACAAAGGTTTCACATACCAAACAGATGTCATACTTTCTTAGTTTATTTGATCGAGCCTCATTCTCAAGTCTTGTGTTTATCCTTCGATTAGTTTATTTGAATGAGCCTCATCCTCAATTCTTGTGTTTATCCTTCGGGATAGATACAGAACAGTGCTCTTTCATTTTAAACTATGAAAAATATGGGGTCAGTTTGATTTCATACTTCAACGACCTTTCGAAGCGGGCGACGGGATTTCTATTCCGGCGACCAACAACTTCTTACGGGCAACTCCCCACAAACCCCCGAAATAGTGCCGACACATGTCTTCAAAATTTGGCCTCATTCAATGAATCTTTTAGAAAATAACTATGGTGCCTAGGCACCCAATTATCACACCTAGGCACCAGCCAATTTTTGCATCTGATGCCTAGGCGCAAAATCCTGACGCCTAGGCACGAGTTCGGTTGTTTTGGTACTTTCTTCAATTTAACCCATTTTTCTGCTTTTTTAGGTATTTATGCTCCTTTTTACTCTTAAATTTTTTTTCTTGCACGTGCAGCCAAAAACATAAAAATAGCCTTCATTAAAACATAATATCCTCAAAAATTGAGTATAAAATGTGCATAAGAATATGTAATTTTAAGGTGGATCAGTGAGTCAGGATGGTTGTGTGTAGAAGACGATTCAGATGATATACTACTCCCCCTTCTACTAGGCCCACCTCTACAAATGCCCTTTTTAGCAAGTTTCAACAAATTACTTCTTATCATCTCTAAAAACAAATAATTTGAAATGATAAAAAATAGTAGCAAATGAAGCCTATGTTTTGTTCCCAATGAAAAGTTTTATGACTTTGATAGAGGTTATCTAATTAATAAGGATGTTGCTGAAGTGCAAATTAAACATTCCGGACTTCAATTTCAGAGTAATAAATTAACTGCAAGTTTTCTCCACTTACATATACTGACAAAAAGAATGAGTTAGGTGGGCATTCCTTATGTGAAGTCTTTTTCCTTGAGAAATGTGATCTCATTCTGAGAAGTTCATCAAGCAGAATGAAGATCCAGTAAGTTGGATTGCTAGTTCAAATAATTTAAGCAAATTCAATACAGGAAGTTGGTGCAAGCAACATTTCTGGTCCCAATAAATGTTAAATAGTCTATATATAGTAATTATGTTGAATTTTGTGGAAGAAATGAATTATGGTTTAAAAACAACTTTTTCCCATAATTCTATTATAGCATATCTTTAAAAGCACTATGATTTGGAAAAAATTAAAAGCATATGTGTATAATGTATATAGTTAGGAGAACTTTCATATCACGTAAGTTCTTTTTGTTTTTTGTATCTAGTGTTAGTTCAATATGTTTAATTATAAATGAATCAAAGAAGATTTACATGTATACCACTCAATTCTTATGTATTTACATATCTAACACCTAAAACTCTTTACTCTACCTCATTGATAAGGTTTGAGAGCACCCAAGTCTTAAGGAGAAACAACATGCAACTATCAAGAATCTCTAATTTGTAATAAAAAAATATTATTATTACACAAATCAAAATAAATGTGGGAGTCTAACTCATCAGCTTTCCTACAATAAAAAAAATATCAAAATATGTACAATAAGCGGCCAAATTCAAAAAACCAAACAACAAAAACATATTATGTTTCAGTATTTCCAAAAAAACATCTAGGATTTCTTGCAAGCATTTATTAAAATGAACAAAAAATAGTGCAAGATATGCAATTCGTACCACACAAGGATCTACAAGCAATATGAAATAATTAAGTTTTTCTCTTTCCCCACACACACACACACACACACACACACACACACGCACGCACACACACACAAAGGAAGAGGGATAGAGAGATTGTGTAAGCTTCCTCGAATACATTTTTAAATATCTATCTCATTAATTCTCTATTAGAAGTTATACCATAATCATAAATATCTTTGGGTTTTACTCTCATAATAAATTTCTAATTTTGGTTTTTTGGGATCTTTGATGTAGAACAAAGGTCCACTTAAGAAGAGCAAACAAATCGATCGCGCTCTATTTTTTCATCAGTATGAATTAAACGTGAGAAGTTGATTAAAATCGGTCTAAATTGGTCTCTCTTGGTCCCAGTAGTAATAGTGTTTACCCAATCACATTTGAACGAGATACCAGAAATAAGCCTGAATAATTCATATCAATAATATCTTTCACTCGCCCATAATAATTGAAGTCACCAACTTTCATGGTGTTCACAACAATGTAGTTTTGATTTATCTTATTATCATTGTAGGATTTGATATAAAATTTAATACCATTTATATAAAATCTCTTTTATCTCCATGCTACCTTGTTAGGACCATTTGTAAGAGCCATAATTTTATCTGATAAAGAAGAATCATAGGCTCTTTTAATTGGAAAAGAATAAAAGGTCTCAATAGAAAAGCACGTTTATGTTTCCAAAAATAAAAAATATGTTAGGAAACTTACTTCTTTATTGAACCACCCACAAAATTTTTCATTCATAAGCTTCTCAATTTCTAAAGGAGAAAATCTTATGTGTTTATGCCTCGGGCTTTGCTGACTAGCAATAAATGCTTCGTTATGTGATAAAATATTATCACAATGAAGAAGCACGTACATATGAGCTTGCACTAAGGATTTTTCATCTAAGATTAAGGTTGCAATCTTTCCCTATGAAATTCTCTCACTGCAAAATTTATAGTGTATTTGTTCCTCATTTAATGAAAATTTTGAACTCATGGGCATATGGACTATCTAAAATCCCTCTAAATATATAGGGGAAAAATATATTCCTTCCTCCACTATATATCTCTATGCATTTTGTTTGTGCCTTATTTCCAACATTATCCATAAGCACCGATAAAAAATGTAAGTTATATTTTTATCATAAGTAAGTCAAGTTAAATTAACAAATCAATCTTACATTTTATAAATTTCCTCTCAAGTGGATACATACACCTTTAATGCACTGGACAACCCAATTTGATTTCCTCAACTAAGTGAACGAGTTAGTGAATCATGATTGTGAAAAAAGAGGGAAAGAAAAACTTTTTTATCTTACACAAATTCTGTACAATATTATGCTGAAGTTCTCTAGCCTGATTAGATTGATTACCTTATAACATAAGGATTTCAAAAATCATGAGATCTCAACAGTAACACTGATAATTTCTTCCGATTGAGTGATTTTGTAATTGGTAGAATATCTTCAATTAGCACATGACAGTAGTGGCTCTTTAGACCTATTAGTTTGCATTTACTTATTTTAACATATCTAGATAAATTTGATGAATATCATTTAGGCATTTTCATAATTTTAGTACTTCAAAGAACATTTTTTTTTCTTTCATTGACATTGTGAAACAAGTTGACGGTAAAATAAATGTATCATTAACTAAAATGTGAGGATGGAGTTCACTTTTAACACCAATATCAGTTATGTTTTGTCTTGTTTGTAGATTATCTTTTGATTTGTCAAGATCTAGGAGTGTGGATATGAAATTATCACAAAAATCAATCTTCACTATATCCATTACATCCAAATTATGTGGCAAAATATTGTGCTCCCAATAAGGTATGTGGAAGAAAATATTTATTTTCTCCTACATTAACAAATCGTCAGATCCTTCTACTATCAAATTGGTATGCTTTCTTTTCTTTCTCCTATGAATTACATTATTATTTTTATCAAAAATAGTAAGAAGAGACACCAATTATGATAAAATTTGAGTGCTAGTAACTCCTTGAGGTGTGGTTCTAAATTCTTTACTAGTATCAAAATATTGCTTATGCCGACGAAATATATGTCCTTGCGGGAATCAATGTGGATGACCCTTGAAAGATAATTTTTTGCATTTGTGCAACCATTATGACTACATATTTTTAGTACAACATGGATGTGCAAATTTACCTTTAGTACTCATCCCAGATAACATAGAATATGCAAGAAAATCAATGATAATCCAAAATAATGTTGCACATATTTTGAATTTTTGACATGTAACAACATCAAACATTGAACTCCCAAACATAATTTTTGTTACTCTTCAATTAATGGTTGTATGTAAATGTTAATGTCATTACCTAGAATTCTATTATTGTAGACAAAATAAAAGATGTATGTTTCATCCCAATCTGAGGTAAATTATATGTAACCAAAGTACAGGCCAAATACTATATGTACTACTCATAAGTATAAAGGGATTAAATCCATTTATGACCATACCTAAACCAATATTTCTTGTATCTGCAACAAAATCACGATGTAAATTTTCAAAAGATTTTCATGCATGACGATCAAATGGATGACAGAACATTCTACCTCTATGATCGCGTTTAGAGTGCTACATAATATCTTCAATGGATTTTTTTTGTTTTGAACAATTGTTGTAGTCTAAGTATTAATAAAAAATGCAGAACCACCTTTGTTGAATTATTAGGTTTTTTTTATTTTTCTTCTAAAACTTTATCATTCTTAACATTAACCAATCGCGATGAACCATAAATATGACATGGATTCTGGTTACCACTAATTCTCAAACATAACATACAATCAATTGAGAAACCATATATCTTTTTGTACCTAACATTAAATGTTTTCATTAATTTTTTAACTTCATATGTACTCACAACATATCAAAAGATTTTGTTGTCAAGCAACGTAGACATTTTAAACGATACAAGTGTGAATTGAAAGATAATGTTGAGAATGACTTACACCCCATATATAAATTTTCGCCTGCATCTTCAAGCAGTTTTGAGAATTTGTCAGAATTTTTTAATGCATGTCTAATATGATGTACATTATCACCTTCAATGTTTATTGTGACATCGCTTGGATGAAGTATATTACTTAGTAATTTTTCTATGCCATCAATTTTATATTCTTCTTTTTCACTTAAAATTTGCTCATAAGTATTCTCAATGCTACTTGATTTATTAATTGCAACATCACTGACAGCATAATGTTCTTCCCCATGCTGTTTCCACAAAATATATTCACTAAAAAATCCATTGGAGAGCAAATGCATCCTAACATCTTTTAAACTATGGAAGTATCTAATGATGCACATTTTTCATGGACATAAATTTTTGTCTAATGCATTCTTTCTCCGACTTGCAAATTCCAAGAAACTTTTTATACCTTTTTTATATTTGTGATTCCTTTTAAACTTAATTATCCAACTTTTATCCATGATTATTGAAAAGTTAGCATTAAATTTAAAATTAATAAATATTGAGTATGAAATTATTGAAATAATTAAAAAAAAAGTGTAAAGCAAAGAATGATGAGTTGGAGGCCAACATGACTCAAAATAGACTTCCAAAGTAATTTTGTAAAGTCTAAAAAATATGTCATACTAATTTAACAACCACAATGAATCCTTTGTGAAAATAGAGCAGTATCTTAGGGGTTCTTGTTTAACAACTACTATCATTACATAGTTAAATAGATTTAGGTTATGAGAGTGCTTTAACCACCTAGCAAATAAACTTTCTCTTTTTAGATATATTTTATTTATTTTTAAAGTTTTTCATAGATGGTAGATAGAGATTTCATTAGGCTAGTTACGACTCTTTTATTCAATATGCTAAAGGTACCACTCTTTATTAGTGAATCAAACAAAGCACCTATTGAATTCCTATCGAAGAGAACATATTTTCTTAGAGTATACTTATAAATTCAAACTCAAAAAGAGCTAGAGGCACGCACTCCTATTTATACTCAATATGAAACATCTAATACTTAAATTCCTTGTTGAACAAGTTGATCCTCACCTTCTTATCATTATGTAACACGTACTCCCATTTATCCTGTAAAACTCCAAATTGTCCAGCTTCAATAAAAATTGTTAAAGGAATGCACACATATAACAATAATATTGTACACCATAATGAAAATGGTAATCCATGACAAGAACACTAAAAAAATACAATAGAGTTTACATGATTTAGTGAGGTTCCCATACATTCACTATCTCACATGATGTATATATTCAACAAAATTATTATATAAATGCTTACCATAAAAATTTTTCTTCTCTCTCTCTGTCTCTCTCTTATTTTCTCTTCAAACTTAGAGCAGGATTACACCATCTACAATGCTCACCAAAAATAATGAAGAGCTAATTTTCTTTGTCAAACCATCATTTTAATCACTAGACTATATGACCATTATTAATTCTGTTTTAAAAATGCCACTTACTTCCAACAATCAAATTTAATTTTTTGTGGTATATTGTAAATCACTTAATAGACATGCTCTTCAACTTGACATCAATAATGTTAACTTCTAATCACTAATTATAACTTAGTTTATTTTAATTATTTTTTTATAGAAGGATTTACATGATTGAAGAATTGGAAAGATTAGCAAACATGGATATATCCAAGGAACATTCCATTGAGGCGGCCAAAATGAACTTTTTAGATGTATCTCATTAAAAAAGGTAAATGACTATGAGCAAGAAGAAGATTTAATTGCATACCACTCAATTCTAATGCATATTATATATCTAACACCAAAACGAAACCCAAAAATAAAAATGAAGAAAATAAAATAAGAAAAATTCTTGACATCTGAGGCTCTTACCACATAAGGATTTGCAACAATATGAAGGAAGCCTACAAGGGAGATCAGTGGCAAGGGCTGTGGTTTCATCACGGGAGGAAGCTAGGGGAGATAGGCGTGTGAGAGGAGGAAGTCCACGCAAATCGACATCCGACCTTGAATTGCGAAAGGAGGAATGCAATTTCAAGAAGAAGAGAGCATGGAAGATCGACAGCTCTAAGGATTTCATGGGGAAAAAATTCATGATTCAACAACGTGAGGGAGGGAAGATTTACACACACTGGCTCGGTTTGCTTTGTTAAAACCAAGAGAAGAGGAAAAAAAACCCTAATTTTACGACAGTTAAAATCGCTGGCAAAAAGAATTTTGCACCTGCATACCACAAGCGCAAAAATGTTCCAATGTGGTGATTTACACCGCTGTTAAAGATGACTTTTAATGATAGTTTCAAAACTGCTGCAAAATTATGCTGCTAAAAGTAAAATTTTTATTGTATAAAGAAACAATTGTTTTTCCTGCATGATCATAAATGCTTATTCTTTTTAGTTTTTCATACACTTCTATGTTGTGGAAGTAGAATATAACTTATTTCATGTTATAACCTTATTAAATCATTCATAGTTATAATATATATTTATATCATCACATTTATACACACATATCATTAATAAAAAATTAAATTGAGAATTGATATATTTCTACAATTTTTATATAGTTACATATATAACATTTATGTTGAGATAGTTAAATTATATAATACTTTAATATTATAATCACAATGCAAAATTTGGATGAGAAGCTGAGTTCTAATTTTTAAAATATATAATATTAATGTTATTCTGATGTGATATTAAAAATTAGGACTTATGAATAAATATTAAAATTTAAATGTTAGGTGTGAAACACAGAATTTCTGTAAATTCCCCACACTTCGAAATCTATTGGGCATAAATGAATGATTCAATATTGTTTTGTGCTCCTTTTGGGTCAGTTTGTTATTGAATTATATAATAATTATTATATTTTCATTTAAAGAAGCAATTGTTTTTCCTCCACGATCATAAATGCTTACTCTTTTTAGTTTTTCTTACAATTCTTAGTTGTGGTAGGAGGATATAGTTTAATTTAACATTATTAGGTCATTCATAGCTTTAATATATATATAGTCACATTTATACACATATCATTAATAAAAAAAAAATTTGAGAAATGATACATTTCTACAATTTTAATAAAGTTACATGCACATACCATCAAAATTGAGATAGCTATAATACATAATACTCTAATATGGATGAAAAGCAGAGTTTTAATTTTTAAAATAATATAAATGTTATTCTAATGTGATACTAAGAATTAGATCTTATAAATAAATAAAATTTAATAAAAAAAAAACATTGCCCTTCGAAACCTATCAGGCATAAATTAATGATTAAGGATAATGCTATTATGCAAACAACCATCCTTCCCAACATGGAGTATTCAAATTCATTAAGCTCCTCAATTTCAAATTAGTTCTCCAACATTCTTACATTTCCCAAAATTTTACATGCAAGGTTTTGAAGTCTATTCCATCTATCACCATCACTTCAGCACAACCCTCATGTTAGCATTAGTGTTTAATTTTAATAAAAAGAACCAAATACGTACCCTGATTTTCTGCTAAGCTCCTACACAAAATATTCAATCAAATTAAAACCTAAACTTTATAAAACCAAAAGAAAAGCCCATAATAATTCCTTCCAACTACCACAAGCTATAATTAATAATCAGCCTAAGCATCATTCCACAACGTGAAGAGAGGCGCTCCATGGCAATTACTGATACCACCACCCTGCCTTGCCGAATTCACCATCCAACCATCCCCTTGATCATATCCAGTCTCCTTCACCATATTAGCCGAATAGTAAACATTTCTCCCACAATAAGGATCTGAAGCACCCAACAGATTCTCGTAGCCCAGATTATTCTTCACCTCACTATCTCCATAGCCACCACCACCACCACCACCACCACCACCACCACCTTGGCCACCTTCAATCATCATTGTGCCCATAGGTATCACATACCCACTCCCACCATATAGCATCGAGCTTGAAGAACCCCCACTTTGCTCTACCGATGATTCCATACCCACCATGCTATGAATTCCTGAAGGGTGGAAGAAATTGTGAGTCGTGCTTCCCAAGTGAATTTCCTGTTGCATATCATGCACACCATGGCCTAAGGTGACATCTGGCTCCGGCTTACACCAACCTCTTTGTTGGGTTACAGCCGCAGCGTAAGGATAGTGCAATCCTATATTTTGTTGCTGCTGCTGCTGGAAAGCCATGGCTGGCCAACCATAATGATGTGAGGGGTAGCCAGCCAGACCAGCCTCTCTGATATGAGAGGCCACGACAATGGAAGTGCCGCTATCATCGGATCGTTGTCCGTCGATGCTGGACTCCGAGTGGTCGCCGACGTCTTTCAAACGCTTCGCCGCACCACCGATGGGAAGGGTGCTGCTTTCGAGTATGCTTTTGACGTCGTAGCGGCTCATGTCGAAGTTGGTCACAGCATTAAGGCCCCGGAATTTGATGGCGGCGATGTCGTATGCCTCCGCAGCCTCCTCCTGTGTGCCTTTTTTAAAAAAAAATTATATTTATATATACATATAATATTGAGGACTTGTTGCCTGCTCTATAGTTGCATGTTAAAGGTTAAGTTATATTATATTCATAAAAATTGTGATGAGGTGACAAATATAGGTGCTTACTGAATGTGCCTAGGTAGAGGTCCTTGTTTCCTGCCACTCTTCCTATTCTTGCTTGCCATCTTCCATGCTGGTGGTGTCTGCCACATTTGGATAGAATGGATGGAGTAAGTACTCTAAAAGCGAGCAGACTAGTTTTTAAATGTGCTAACTGCATGCAACGAGATGCAAAGAATGATAGGATGAGTTGCACTATTTTTTATTTTTTCTATTTTTGCTTTATATAAAATACAAGGTATAATTTAAATTGATGTGAAAATTAGTGAGCAAATAATGTATATCTTTAGGCATGCACACTATTGAGACTATTAATTTATGATCAGTTTCTTATTGCAATTATTAGAAATTCTAACTTATAGATTAATTATATATTAATCTTTATGCTAAAGTATTTCTTGGAAGAAATTTAGTAAAGTAGAAAATGCATTGCTAGCAAAAACAATAGCATCATAATACAATTTATTAATCTTCCTCTTCCAAATGGGTGTTTTCCAGGAAATCTTTTTATATTATTTTTTTTTTTCATTTAGATAGTTTATTAGATATTGAAACCTATTACATTATATAAAAAAAAAAAGCAACATACTATATAATTTCTCATATATTAGGTCAGATTTGCGGAAGGATTGTTAGAGAATCTTCTCTCCAACAAAAAGGCCCACATTAGAAGCACATTCTAACTAATAAATTAAAACTCAGTTGTCACTAATCTTATGTCTTCAGATTTATATAGTTAAGGCAAACATTTCTAACCAAGATAGATAACTATTTCTGCCTTATTTGATTTTTTATTCGGTAGCAAGTCTTAATTTTGGTAAGACCATTTCTATGAAGACAAAAAAATCAAATAGTAAGAATATATTCATGTTATTTTTATAGCGACGCCCTATAAAAATCATTGAAGGATTTGATCACAGAATTTTCAGTCTTAGGCNAATCTTATGTCTTCAGATTTATATAGTTAAGGCAAACATTTCTAACCAAGATAGATAACTATTTCTGCCTTAGTTAATTTTTTATTCGATAGCAAGTCTTAATTCTGGGAAGATCATTTCTATGAAGACAAAAAATTAAATAGTAAGAATATATTCATGTTATTTTTATAGCGACGCCCTATAAAAATCTTTGAAGGATTTTATCACAGAATTTCCAATCTTAGGCTAATGCATCATTTACTAAAGCAGTTACCGCCCAATTCCTAAATATTTAGGAATCTAACATTTAAATTTTACTTCTTATATTTATAACACCCAAATCTTTAATATCAGATAAAAAGGCATGTNAGTCTTAGGCTAATGCATCATTTACTAAAGCACTTACCGCCCAATTCCTAAATATTTAGGAATCTAACATTTCAATTTTACTTTTTATATTTATAACACCAAAATCTTTAATTTCAGAAAAAAAGGTTATTAATTTAATTTTAAAAAAGTAGAAATACTTTCTCATGCATCCATAGGTGAAGTGATGTATATGTAGAAATTAAAATTTAGATGTTAGTTATGTAAATAAGTGGAATGAAGTGCTATACATATGTATGTATGTATATGTGTGTGTGTGTGTGTTAATCTTCCTTGAAAAGAAAAATAATTAGATATCATCACTAATTAATTTACTCGAATATAACTAGAAATCAACATTAGTTAAATTTTATTATCAGAAAAAGAAATGATCATAAAATCATTCTTTTTAAAAATGATTGTCGATTTACAAACAATCCAATGATCACTTATACTCAAATTTTGACAATACCTAATCATAACATGATATAAAATACCTCGTTACACCACGGTAAATGGAGGCTCCGCGAGAAAAACCACTACTCTTCCTGTATAAAAAAAAAAATTAATTTTCAATTTTTTTTTTTCCTTCAAGGGAAAGCCTCTTTTATCTTACACAGGATATCTATATATTCCTTTCCTTCTGTTTTTCTAATAAAATCAGTACCACGTGGAAACTTTTTGTAAAGAGGACATACCTCCTTAGAGATGCCACATACTCCTGCCTTGTCATATGCTTCATCTCCTCCAACTCTTTCTCATAATTACTAATCTATTAAACCATATAAAAATTACAATAATAAGAGTAAATTGTTCATTAGCTTTAAATTTAAGATGAATTCAGTTATTGTTATCAATTTATAAAAAAATAATTAAANCAATAATAAGAGTAAATTGTTCAATAGCTTTAATTTTAAGATGAATTCAGTTATTGTTATCAATTTATAAAAGAATAATTAGAAAAATAAAGTAATAAAAATACATACAGGAAAATTGGTTGTTGTAGTAGTACCCCAGTACTTGAGTGCAGCCAAATCATAAGCCCTTGCTGCCTTTTCTTCCTTGTCATAGCCACCTGTGTCCAAAAATAATAAAGTAGGCAGATGAGAGAAAAGAAGCAGGAAGGAAAGGAACCAATCAACCATTGATTCCCTGACCAAATATCCTCAGCAGGAGGTAAAAAAAAGCTTAGCAATGACATAAATTTTTGGTACACAATGAAAAGAAATTTAAAAGGACAGCATCTTTTGCTTACCCAGGTAGACTGTATCAGTTGGAAGATGAGTCCAATTTCCATAACAAGACAATGCCATGAAAGAATATCCAAATATGAGAAAGTTAGCTTTGCAGGGTGTAAAACCCAAAGCATGAATATATGGAGAATAAAACTTATGCATAGTTTTTTGTATTTTGAGACTCGAGCAAATAATCGTTTGGAGCGTGAATTTTATCTTTATTGCAAAATGTTTTACATTGTATTATAATTTTTTTTCTTAATTTGAAAGACAATAATCAAAATAATAATTTTTAAAATGTAAGAAATTTAAAAGGTTGCAAAAAAAAAAAAAAAATGCTAATAGTAATAAGTTTTGAGATTTTGGAGGATGTGTTTTACATCTTAAAAAAGAAATTTAAATCGAGATATATAAAGTAATTTATTTTCCGTGTATTTTAAGAACTTTATACTGCTAGAAATCGATGCATACCTTGTCTTCCCTTGCGCGTTTGTCCTTCTCTCCTGCAACTGTTATCCCATAGATGAGCTTCATATCTCCCCGTCCACCTATGCCTGTTTCAATGTAGATATATAAACCTTAGATTATATATGCTCAACAGAAAGAAAAATTAAAAAATTACAGAAGTGGGGCACGCTTACTCACTGAAAAATTGTAAGTATCAATATGTCCCAGGAAAATGTTTTTTTCTAAATAGGGATCCATTTGGTAAAAACAATAGTATGCTTATATTTAGTCTTATGAACTAAAATAATAAGGATTGTCTTGTATTTGGGGTTAAACGCCAACTAATTTATATCAGATTTTTTCTTATTTTGAATAGCTTTATATATTTTTGTTTTAGGATATATTCGTATATTGTTATATTTTTTTGCATTACTCATGCATGCTATACAGAATCAAATTTATAATAAAGCATATGTAGTGCTCCTAATGACCTTAAGTTGTAAATTATGTTTAGAATGTTTGATAGGAAGTATTCTTAACTTTCATGCATTGACGTAAATAATTCAAAATGCTATCATGTTCATCAACCACCCTTTAAGAATTAACTAAGAAAAAAATGAAGAACTCGGAATCTAAACGTTCGTTTTAGAGACTCCTAAGCCGCAAACTTATAAGTAATAATGATATCAATATTAATTAATAGTTGCATTTTTAAGGGATTCAAATCATTTGACAACCTTTTATTTCAGATATACTCTTTAAATTATAAGCAGTGATTAAGTAATACAAACTATTTGTGAGTAGTCTTAACAGTTAGCAATTTTCATAGAAAAACATGACTATAACTTCTAGTCTCAGATGCAAGTCATTTATTTCCAAAAAAGAAGAAAGGAGAGTTAGTTGTGTGATTATAAGTTTAAAAATATGGTTAATGATGTTTTTTTTCCATAATTAAAAAAAAATGATAAGATAAATGCATAATCACTTTTTCAGATAAATGTGCATGTGATTTAAACTTCAATTTTAAGCACTGAAAATAAATAATAATAAAATAATGACCTAAGTTAGCAAGACCTAATTCTTCAAAGGCAAAAGTGGTAGCTCCCAAACAGAAAACTTCCCGGATAGCTCAATCTAAAGATTAGCACAACATAAAATATTACTCTCTTCTAAATGAAAAAAAAAAAAATTCAAAAAAAAATATTTTTAATTATTTTTAATTTCCTAAAACTCNTCCAAAAAAGAAAAAAGGAGAGTTAGTTGTGTGATTATAAGTTAAAAAATATGGTTAATGATGTTTTTTTTTCCATAATTCAAAAAAAAATGATAAGATAAATGCATAATCACTTTTTTAGATAAATGTGCATGTGATTTAAACTTCAATTTTAAGCACTGAAAAAAAAAAAATATAATAATAACCTATGTTAGCAAGACATAGTTCTTCACAGGCAAAAGTGGTACCTCCCAATCAGTAAACTTCCCGGCTAANAAATGCATAATCACTTTTTTAGATAAATGTGCATGTGATTTAAACTTCAATTTTAAGCACTGAAAAAAAAAATAATAATAAAATAATAACCTAAGTTAGCAAGACCTAATTCTTCACAGCAAAAGTGGTAGCTCCCAATCAGTAAACTTCCCGGCTAACTCAATCTAAAGGTTAGCACAACATAAAATATCACTCTCTTCGAAATGAAAAAAAAAAATTTCATTATTATTAATTTCCTAAAACTCAAGCTCTTAGCATTAAAACAAAAGCCAAAAACCAAAAAAAAAAAAAAAAGAAAACAATAAAAAAAACATTCCTGCAATAATAAAACAACAAAATGCATCCAAATAACCAATTTCTTCCGTATCTCAACAAAAGAAAGTGCAAGGCATGGCCAAACCTTGTAACTCCTCGGTAAATTGAAGTCCTTTGCCCAAAAGTATCAATAGACTTCCTTGGCACAGCTTCTATAACACCACTATGTACATCAACTTTCCCGCAACTCCCGCCACCCTTTCCCTCATTCTCCAACAACAAGCTCTCACCTCCACAATCGCCACCGCGGGCCATTCCGNAATAGACTTCCTTGGCACAGCTTCTATAACACCACTATGTACATCAACTTTCCCGCAACTCCCGCCACCCTTCCCCTCATTCTCCAACAACAAACTCTCACCTCCACAATCACCACCGCCGGCCATTCCCGTCGCCACTAGCTGCAAAGCTGAAGTGGGCTGCGAACCAGTGCTCATCGACAACGCCAGGCTCTGTGATGATCCGCCTCTCCCTCTGACTACAACAATTTTCGTTATAGTCATCTTCCATTTGTAATTAAAGATGAATGTAGCTTCATAAAACTCTTAAATCTCAGTTTCATGAAAAATAAAAAGAAAATGCCTATGGATATTTGTTGAGATGAAAGCATTCTATCAAAAAAACTCATCATAATATTCTGAAAAAGCTTACTTCCAACATCTTCTCCTTCTTCCTTGCTCTCCATCATGGACCCCGATGGAGTCGGCTGGTTCNGGCCATTCCCGCCGCCACTAGCTGCAAAGCTGAAGTGGGCTGCGAACCAGTGCTCATCGACAACGCCAGGCTCTGTGACGATCCGCCTCTCCCTCTGACTACAACAATTTTCGTTATAGTCATCTTCCATTTGTAATTAAAGATGAATGTAGCTTCATAAAACTCCTAAATCTCAGTTTCATGAAAAATAAAAAGAAAATGGCTATGGATATTTGTTGAGATGAAAGCATTCTATCAAAAAATATCATAATAATATTCTGAAAAAGCTTACTTCCAACATCATCTCCTTCTTCCTTGCTCTCCATCATGGNGCCAGGCTCTGTGATGATCCGCCTCTCCCTCTGACTACAACAATTTTCGTTATAGTCATCTTCCATTTGTAAATAAAGATGAATGTAGCTTCATAAAACTCTTAAATCTCAGTTTCATGAAGAATAAAAAGAAAATGGCTATGGTTATTTGTTGAGATGAAAGCATTCAATCAAAAAGTATGATAATAATATTCTGAAAAAGCTTACTTCCAACATCATCTCCTTCCTCCTTGCTCTCCATCATACNATTTCCACACTTGCCGCCGCTCGAGTCCACTATCATAGACAGCTCTGAAGTGCTCCCTTTAAAGTCCAAACTTTTCATACTCCAATCTGTATATTTCAAAGTTTATACTAACAAACATCAACAAAAACAAAACCTAGGGTTTTGATTATGTTTCACGTAACAAGACAGATCGCTAAACTAACCGTTAGGTGCGCGGTTGAAGGCTTCAAGGATGGAGAAGGAGCCATCAGGCCTCAGGCTTGAGTTGGAACCGTAGCAGTCTGCTTCCTCGGTGGAGAGGGAGTGCTCCTGAGGAGAGAGAGAGAAGCCCAGCCAGTTATTCGTAGAAGTCATTTGAGATGTGGAGCTCTCGTCCTTTGCTTGAAGATGAAAGCTAGAGAGAGAGGAGGTTGAAAATGATGAGTGGGAAGCAGGAAGAAGACTGCATTGAGGTTTGAAAGAGGGAAGGGGAAAGGTCTGAGGAACCTGAGAGAAAATAACAAATCAAGGGGCTTGCTTTATTCATAAATATATATGTGTATATATATCTGCAGCCATGGACAAAGTTATTCAACACGTTGCTTCTCTCTCTCTTGCTCTAACTGGTAAAGCAGGAGGCGGTAGCCTGATAGATGACAGACATGTTAAATTGCTAGGAACAAGATTATTTTTTAAATTGAATATTAACTCGGATGTTCTACTTTAGGACCCTCAGAGAATTAATGCATATAATTAAAGCTTTTTATTTTTTTATATTTCGCCCGCTCATATATAAATACTGTCGATGTGAGAAAGTGACGGTATTATTATAATTTAGCATCTAAAATTTTAGACAACAGCATTACTATTCTATTGATTGATGTAAGTTTGAAAATATAATATTATTTAAGATAACAATCAATGGAAGATTATCCAAATTCAGTTTGATTTTTATTATTTTCCTTCGGCTGAAGATGCATAAATTATCTATCTGACATATGTCTTCTTGGTTTTGTTTTCTACCTAGTTACGTTTCCTTTTAAAAGTATGTTATATCATAAAATTATAGGAGTTGTGTCCCCCAAAACTTTTTGCATGACCAGCAAATTTGAGAAATAGTAATTTTGTTTTTCGTAATTTTCACAGACTAAAAGTGAGCGTCTCCACATAAGGAATCAAATTGAAGCTTTGATAAAAATTTTCTCACTAAATTTGACGAAACGTGTTCTTACAATTTTAAGCAACTTGTAATTGTATGTCATAAATATAATGCTTTCATTACTCAAAATAAAATTTTGTAAAGCATTATGGAGTTTGAAGTTTGCTCCAAATGAAGCCTTAATTAGATCACCTACTATTTTCTCTTCGAAATTATTCCATATTGTATATGAAAAATGTGTCACTTTTGATCCTGGGAAAATGCAACGATAAAAAAAAGTTTAATAGGGGGACTCACCGATAGAAGACCACGAGGCTCACTTATTTATGCGATAGAACAATGTCATTTGAGCTAAAACGAAGACATATCGAGCTGGGAGCAGAATAAAAGGAACGACTGAACAATCCAAATCCATTAGACTAAAGCAACATATAAGTATTCGAGCTTGCCACTGCATGGAAACGAATCAAAGGCATCGACCTTCCATTCAATAGATCCAACCTGAGAAAAGAATCTAATTTCTCACTATCACCAAACGTCCAACGGACGTCCCGAGACACCTCACCCAAAATCGAGAATCAGCAATACTATACAGCTTTGTAGTCATCTTACAAGCTCTTTTCGTCGAGGAATGATTTATCGATTGAATTACAATGATTCACCTATGCCTGATAACCTAGTCTTGCTTTCCCAATAAAAGCCTCTCACCTAAGATCAAGATCTGACTGTCATACTAGATCAACCAATCGACAAAGCCCAATAAAGACATTATGTCCAGCCAATATGAAGCTAATCAAGCTCAGCGAATACCGACCCAACCAACAGGCAACACTGGCTCAACCTAGCTTACTAGAATGACCTTATTGAGTCGAAGCAATACTACCCTAGCCAGCCGAGCCTAATATTAACCAAGCAATAGACAAATATATGTAAAATATATAGAATATTATGTACAAACCACATTAAAATAGGGGTAGAAATGTAATTTCATTATATTTTACCATAACCTCTATATATTAGGAGATAATTTTATGAATAAGGGTGAATAGATAATATGTAATACTATTAATTACTTTTCACTCCCCTCTGTGTCTCTCTCTCCTTTCTCATGCTCTATTCGTTGGGGTGTAATTCACTGATAAATAAAGATTCAACATCTTAAAAGGTACATTGAGCATGGATCATGTCATACATAATAAGTGGAGCAAAACATAGTGAACAAATCCATAATAGAGAATTGAACACAACTTTTACAACAGTACTATGAAGTATGTGTTGTTATCTTCTCAATTTACTTATTTATATTTCTGCATTTACAACAACACCAAAAAATTGACTCCAAAGCACATAAAAGTGCAACTAGTTTATTTAAATATTGGGATACTATACAAGTGTACGTATCCTTAATTAGATCACCTATTATTTCTCTTCTAAAGTATTCTACATTGTATATGAAAAATGTGTCACTTTTAATCCTGGAAAAATCCAACAATAAAAAAAAAAGTATAATAGGGGGATTCACCGATAGAAAACTAGGAGGTTCACTTATTTATGCGATAGAACATTGCCATCCGAGCTATCGAAAGCCAATCAAGCTAAGAGAAGAATAAAAGGAATGACTGAACAATACAAATCCATCAGACTAAAGCAAGACATAAGAGTATTCGAGCTTGCCACTGCATGGAAACGAGCCGAAGGCATTGACCTTCCATTCAATATATCTGATCCAAGAAAAGAATCTAGTTTCTCACTATCACCAAACATCCCACGGACGTACCAAGACTCCTCACCCATAATTGAGAATCGACAATACTGTAGATCCTTATAGTCATCACACAAGCTCTTTTTGTCGAAGAATGAGTTATCTATCAAATTATAGTGATTCAGCTAGTGCCCGATAACCTAGTCTTGCTTTGTCAACAAAAACCTATCATTTAGGATCAAGGTTTAACAATCAAACCAGATCAACCAATTAACAAAACCCTATAAACACAATATGTCCAACCAACCCTAAGTTAATCAAGCTCAGCCGATCGGTGACAACGACTCAAGCCACAGACAACACTGGCTCAACCTAGCTTACTAGAATGACCATATCAAGCCAAAGCAAAACTAACCTAGCCAAAAGAGCTTGATAGTAACCAAGAAACGGGCTAATATATGTAAAATATCCTGAATATCCTGTATAACCAACATTAAAACAAGGGTAGAAATGTAAATTCACTATATTATACTATATTCTCTCTATATAACGAGATAATTTTAAGAATAAGGGTGAATAGATAATATGTAATACTATTAATTACTTATTACTTCCCTCTCTGTCTCTTTTTTCCTTTCTCATGCTCTATTCCTTGGGGTGTGATTAACTGATAAATAAATATTTAACATCTTAAAAGGTACATTGAGTATAGATCATGTCATAGATAAGAAGTGGAGCAAAGCACAAAGAACAAATCCATAATAGAGAATCCGGTAATATGCAGTGCAAAAAAGATTTATTGAACCAACAAATTCAGTAGTTGACGCATCAACTACTGAACTCTATATGAGACAAACTAGCGTGGGGAAGGGAGCAACATCCTTGAGAGGAAGGGCCGACACCCAATAACTGAAGAGCCACCTTAGCTTTGGATATATAAAAGGAGACTTTGAGTACTATGACAATGTTAGGTGGCACCAATCAACAAATATAAGTTTGAGTGTTCTGAAATTTTGACAACAAGAGAATGAGTTATACCAATAAATCTCTGAGGGTGAGCCTCTAAAGAGGTTTAAGATCCTAACATTAGTATCCAATAAGGGAAGAATTAATACAATAGACCACATAGTCTCATTTGAGTCGATGATGTATCTACTTAGGATCACCAACTTTTTGAAGTGTTACATTTTCTTCACCACACAGAGGGAGGTGATACTCATGTAGTTAAATGCATTGTCATTAGGAGTATTTGTGTAATTCACTCACTTTAGGTGAATGTTCGTAGAAAAGTTTGCTAGCTCTCAGAACCTTCTAAAAAAATTTCACACCCTCTTGTAGATCAGACAAAAGCAAAATGAGAGCCTTCGCTCATTTATTACTAGCTACTTAAAGGAGATGTTAGATGTACATGAGAGCTCATGTTGCCCATACCTATGGACAAAAAGAATAAACTTTATAGTAAAATTTGGGTTTCTGATACGTCCTATATCCAAGTGCAGGGGTCTCACACAAGTGTACGTGTCATACAAGTAATATTGGATTTTAAGTCTGGAATATCGATCCCACAGGGAGTGAGGCAATTAAACCTAAGTGAAGTTTTAGCCTACTGGGTTTGGTTCTTAGCCTAAAATTGAAATTAAGTAAAGGTTCTACAAACTACTCCAACGAAATTTCAATCATGTTAAAAGGTTAACTCCAATAGAAATCTTACATATCCTAATTAGTTCGATGATTATCAAGTTATAAGGCTACCTTCACTTGCAAATGGTTAAAGTGGTAGTGTAGAAAATGTAAAGCGTCTATTGTCAATGTGGCTAGTGACAAATATGATGAATCAACTCTCTTCTTTACCCTCTCCCAAGTGCATAAAGAAGTTTAGTTAAATTATTTTAAATTCCTTAGACCCCAATTTGACCCCTTCAAAGATTATATCCCTAACATTTGCATCTCTCTACAAAGTACTTACACCATACCTTATAGATCAATAAGAATAACCTAGTTGTTCTATCATATCTCTCCATAGTCATTATGGATCACAACACGTTTTAACGAATCACTTGGTCAGAATGAAATGTAAATAAAATTCAGAAGGTTATTCATTACATTCAAGATTAAAAACCAATTATTGAAACACTTTGCACTCCTAAACAACCTACTCAACCATTACAAGGAAAAGTAAAATAGATCTACTTATAAAACACGAAGAACACACCACGAAGCCTCATTTGAAAAAAAATCCACTAATAACTGTGTTTAAGGAAATACAAGAGAAATACACAATACTTAGCTATTTTGTTCCTTACAAAGCTTTGAGAATGCTTCTCCAAGGATTTCTGGTCCCTTGTTGCTTTCCTAAACACTCTCCTCACAATACAACTCAAATCTTTCACCAAATGATAAATGAAACCGATCCTATGCTTTCCTAAAATAAACCTTTCCCTCATTTAACCAAATGACTCATTCACCTTCACTGAAGAGCTCTTTTATCAAGCCGAATAACTTCCAATATCATGGATTTAAATTGCTAAAAATTGCTCAAGAAATCTGATGTCAAGGCATCAGTCACTTGTGTCCTCCTGAGCTTTAAGTCATCTCTACTTTTCTCCATTTATTTTCTACTTTGCTCCACTTCTAATACCTGTTGTACTTGTAATAAAAACATAAAAGTACCTTTTTTAAGTGCAATTTCATCCATAAAGATGTGCAAAATATAAAAAAAATTAAGTAATTATTTTCTAAAAATCAAAATCTTACAAACTTAAATGTTACTTGTCCTCAAGTAATATTAGATTATTAATACCAATTTTATTTAATTTGAGGGAGTAGATTTCATTAAAAGTATCAACAATTTGTCTTCAAAAAATTCATAGTGTAGGATTAGAGTAACTCAAGTAAACAAGTCTAGTGCTAGGGTGTAAGAAACATTTAATTCAACTTAGAGAACCTTATTTCCTATTTTCTTCAAAAAGACATGATCACTTGCAAAATAAGATATATAAGATGGTAGAAAAATAGAATTGAAGCACTACTTTTAAAAAGATTTACTAATACTTCTCAAATCTTAGGAAGCATAGGAATGTAGTGAAGCTTTGAATTTAAAAAAGAGTTTAATGAAACCAATTTTTGATAAATCATTTCCTCAAGATTTTCCTCACTTTATATTTTCTTTTTAGTCTCATCTCTTGCTTTAGGATGTAGATTTTAATCCTTAGCTTATTTTATGAGGATTAAGGATAGGACTTTATATTTCTTGCTTACAAATGTAGCTCATACATCTCTAAACTTTGACCTCTATAACCCATGGACATTATCACAAATCACCATTATAGTATATATGTCCAAGTATGATCTATGTGGCTCACAACCTATGTAACTCCTAACTCTAGTCTTTATGTACTATAAATGTTATCATAGCTCGTCACTATGGATTATGTGACCAACTATGACCTATGTGACTCACAGCTCATGTAGCTCTTAACTTCAACCTCAATGATCTATGGAGGTTAGTATAGCTCACCACTATGGCCCATGTGACCAACTACGACCCTGCACGTGGCTCACAACTCCTGTAGTTCCAACATATAGTCTATGTTGTCCAACTACGCACATATGACTCATAGCTCATGCAATACCTAACTATAGGAACCCTCTTTGGCATATAATAATTATTAGAACAAATCATTATGACTTATGTGATCAACTATGACATAGGTAGGTTGTAGCTCGTGCAACTCCTAACTCTAGCCTTTGTGTCCTACCAACATTATACCAGTTCATAACTAATGTATATGTGTAATATTATGGCCTATGTGGCTCACAATTCATGTAGCTCCTAACTCAAGCCTCTTTGGCCTACAAATATTATTATAACTCACCATCAGATCCTATTTGACAAACTATTGCCTACGTGACCTATGTGACCAATGAACGTAATTAAAACACACCATTGTGAATTATGTGACCAACTATGGTTTGCATGGCTCATAGCTCATGCAACTCCTAACCATGACCTATGTGACTAATTATGACCAACGTGGCCCATATCTCAAGTAGCTCCCAATTCTTGTCACTGTAAATTACATACATTATCAAAACTCACCATTATGGCTAGTGCAAACAACTATGTCCTACGAGGCTCACAATATTACAAATCCTAACTTGACTCCATTAGTTTATTTATTTTATTAGGTCTTTGTATTTTTTCCTATGTGACCAACTATGACCTACATGGTTTAAGAGACATGAAACTCCTAACTATAACCTACGTGACTCAAAGCTCAAACAACTCCCAATTCTAGCTTCTGTAGCTTACGGGCATCATTACAACTCAACACTATAACCTATGTAACAAACTATGGCTTACATGACTCATAACGCATGCAACTTGTAACTCTCTATGAACATTACGTTAGTTATCCACTTGGTATATTTGACCAACTACGACCTATGTGGCTCATTGCTCAAGCATCACCTAGGTGTAGACTTTGTTGTCTATAAATGTTATTACAACTTGCCAATATGCTCTATGTAACCAATTACAACATTTGTGGTTGATGTGAGTTGTGCTAGTATATGTTTTGACACCCTAACAAACATGACAACAAAACTAGAAAATATGCAGGACAATCATAACAAAAGTTTACTTTAGTATAATCAGTTTCTCTTATAAATGTTTAAAGCTGCCACTCTTAGAGAATTAAGGTATATTTTACATTTTAAATAGTGACTATGTTGCAAACACAAGTATACGTATCACACAAGTAATAAAGAGCTCTAATGGAGTCTTAAGTATCAATCCCACAGGGAGGTGGAAGTTCTTATAACAATAACACAATTACACAATTTCAAAACTATAGAAAACTTATGTAAAAAAGCAAGTTGAAGTTTGTATTAATCAGCTAAAGAAACTATATTTACTACACTAATATCTAAACATCAAAGTTAAATCTAATGTAACTAAGCTATGTTTTATAACTAAGGGTTCAAATTTTAGAAATTATCCTTCTTGTTTATAATGAGGTTATAGTCAATGAATTGCCCAAATTATCACAACTTATATTGTGCCAAAAAGGAGCAATTATATTCCTTAACCTTTAAATGAGCGGCAAAGAATATTGGCTAATCTAGAGTTTAGTCCCTAAATCTGCAGTTTGGCTAGGAAGATACTAAGCTATCACCTTAGAGTTGCCATGTTTCCCTCGCCTGAGGGCTAAAATCTCACATCAGTTTTCAAACACATGGACCAAATTGGGGATTATAGTCTGTCACCCTAAACTCTCTAATTCTACGCCCATAAAAGTATGTTTCCTTATTTATTTAGGCTCAACCCCATGGACTACATTCTTATCCATCGAACCCACTGCGGCGCCCAAGCTCAAATCTTCATATTTTGGTCCTTTTTGCTCCAAATTTGCTCTTTTTTGCATCTTTTTGCTCCAATGATCATAATTCAACATACCTGCAATAAAACATCAAAAATATCTTTCTTTAAAGTGCAATATCATCAAAATCAGTGTAAAATATGTATGAAAATCTCAACATATTTTTCTTTGGTCAAAATCCCCGAAACTTAACTATTACTTGTCCTCAAGTAATTTTAGTACTACATAAAAGCTATGGTCTACTGTGGTAAATTTTTAATTCAGAAATACTATGAGTTTGATTTAAATAAAAATCATAGTGAGATTTTCAGAGGGTAAAGTTTTAATGCAGAAATACTATAAGTTTGATTTAAGTAAATACTATAGTAAGATTTTCAAAAAAATTTCAAGCATTAAATTAACTCTGTAGGTACAAGACTATCTAGTCATCAAGTTTAAGAGTTCTAGTTTTCTGTTTCAAGAATGACTATATGTTGTAATATCAAGTTACTTAAAGTATTGAAATGATAGGAACTTCATAAGAACATTACTAGTAAAAGATGCTATTCCATAAATATAAATTCAGGATTGTATTTAGGTTTTCTCTTTATGTAGGTCNCATCTCCTCATATATATATATATATATATATTCATTTGGATTGCTTTCAATCCTATTTCTTTTTCTTTTCTTTTTAAGGATTATTGTCAATCCTTTTTTTTCTTTTTCAAGTGAAGATTATTATATATGGATAGCCTTTAATTATTTTAAACTTAACTTTTTTATTCCCTAAATTTGAAACTGAAAGCATTCAACCTTATAAGTAGCCCCAATATTTTCTTCTCAAATGAATTTCTAAGATTCTTAATATTTCAAAATATAGTTTTGTTTACTTTAAATAGTTAACTATAATCTTATTCTCTTATACTAAATATCTTAAGTTACAAAATTAATTTTTGTTATCTTTTCTTCTCAAATGAACTTCCAAATTCTTAATACTTCAAAATATAGTTTCCTTTACTTTAGTAGTTCTTCTCAAATGAATTTCCTGATTCTTAATACTTCAAAATATAGTTTCCTTTACTTTAAATAGTTGACTATAGTCTTATTCTCTTATACTAAATATCTTAATCTACAAAATTAATTTTCCTTACAAAATCTTCTTTAAATCTACCATAATATTTAAATAGCTACAAAATATAGTTACCTGAATTAAATTCACCAATATAGTTTCTTTTACTTTAAATAGTTAACTATAGTCTTATTCTCTTATACTAAATATTTTAAGTTACAAAATTAATTTTCATTACAAAAATATTTTGATCTACCATAATTTTTAAATATCTACAAAATATAGTTATCTGAATTAAATTCACTACAAAAATCAGTCTTATTCTCTTATACTAAATATCTTAAGTTATAAAATTAATTTTCATTACAAAAATATTCCTTTAAATATTATACTAAATATCTTAAGTTACAAAATTAATTTTCATTACAAAAATATCTCTTTAAATTTATTTATACTAAAATATCTTAAGTTACAAAATTAATTTTCATTACAAAAATATTCCTTTAAATCTATAAATAGTTAACTATAGTCTTATTCTCTTATACTAAATATCTTAATCTACAAAATTGATTTTCCTTACAAAAATATTCCTTTAAATCTACTATATACATTTAAATATCTACAAAATATAGTTATCTGAATTAAATTCACTACAAAAAATCATATTAATATTTTTGAAATATTTGAATTGAGAACATATAATAATTAATCGTTTTCTTCCCTCCCCCAAACTTAAATTTTTTAATATGGAATGATACATATGGAAAGAAAAATTCTAAATATAAATCATACCTTAGTACTTTAAGCATTTTCATCTTTCTGAAATTTTTGCAATTCCTTTTCAAAATTTTTACTTTAACTGGTCTGTAATATTAGGAGCTTTCTATACATATAAAGCATTAGAGAATTTGTTGAGTAATGAAATTTTGAAATAAGTACAAAACTAAACATTATACAAATACAATATTTCACTAACACATCACAATATTAAATAAAAACAATTACAAATACACTAAAATGCAAATATAAAAATCACATCACATTACAATTTTACAAAATACTAATCAGAGTCTATTATAATTTCACATGCAAATTTCAAACTACAACACTAAACATTTATAACAATAATTAAAAATTATCTAACTGCAAACATAAAATAAAATATAAAATAAAATGAAAGTACAAACAAACATACATCTATCTCTATCACAAAATCACAAAACAAAAGTACATGAATCACTATCATATATCAAAATCCCATACTATATCCTCATCTCCTTGGTCAGCAGGTGGATTGGGTTGATACTGAGTATAACGGGGGCATTCAGGAAAAGTAACATCAGGCTCACCTTTGTAGTGTCGGGCCTGAGCTTCGTAGTAAGCTATCTCGAAGTCAGAATGCCTCTGTAGGTACTCACTATCATAATCATATCTATGTTCTAATCCTCCAATTATTTCATTTATTTTCTCTATTCTCTTCTGCTGCAAGGTTAACTCATTCATTAAATCTTGAAGGGTAGGGGAACTAGAGGAAGGAAGGTCATAACTAGTAGAGGGCATATCTCTACTAGTAGAAGGTTCTTTACTCCTACTCCCACATCTCCATCCTTCATGGGATTCACACGTCTTTGAATTAACTTTACTCATGGGTTTCATAGGGTAAACCAATTCTTCGTCATCTCTAGCTTCAACTCCAGGAAGTTGGCAAAGTGCATAAATGAGGCGAGGATGTCCCAAACCTCCACTTGATTCACTCCTTGCCATGGTCAAAATATTCTTATTAATAATTCTCCCCACATTTATAGTCTGATTGTTCTAAATAAAGAAATTCAGAATAGCTCTATCTCCTGTTACCTTGCTATGATGATAGGTAGGTAACATAGTAGAGGAAATAAAATAGTGCCATGCTTTAGATGTGGCATTCAACATGGAAGCAAAAAAATTTACCCATTCTCACTGCTTTATCTTCCATGTCCCTTTTGTATCAGTGAGAAAGTTAATGACATCGTTCAATGGGCCTTCCATTGTACAGAAGGTTTCCTAATTGCAGAAATAGGAGTCTGGAACTTCATAAAATGAGTTAATGCTAGCGACACTAAACTTAATAGAAAACACTCTTACTCGAACGGTTTCGTTCTTGGGATAGAACGCATTGGCATATAATTCTTTCACAACATTCACAGCAGCCTTATTGGTGGTATAACAGAAGTTTTCTCACTTCCGTTTGGTAATAACTCGTTCGACTTCTCCTCCCGGCTCTCAAAAACACGATCTTGTATACATTTCTTCCCTTGAAATAATGAAGTAAATCTTGACCGAGCCTTCGCATTGATGAAGAGAGACTCTTCAAACTCAAGTCGCATCTTTTTTCGTGGAGCTATTTTAATCTAATCAAAATTATATAAAAAAAAATGAAATACACTTCAAATACTCAAATAATGGCTTCCAAGAGTAACTCTTAGAGTTCAAAACTAAGTTCCATGAATTTCTTCCAAATATTTTCTCCACATTCTTAATTTTTTTCTTCGGATCTCTTCAATGTGGAAAAAATTCAAGGTGAAAATCAAATATTTTTAGTTTGGAGTGAGGCTCTTAACGAGAGATGATAAAATTCGGTGTCTAAATGCTTTGAAATCGCCCCAAATCCAAGATCTTCAAGCCCTAGATCAAAATTTTCATTTTTAAGAGGAAGGGGATGATGAATAGTGGTGGTTGACTGGTCAAAATCGCGGTTAAAAGTATTTTTTTGGTATCTCGCCGTCGGCGGGGTCTTTAGCACCTTCGGCGAGCTCTATTGAATTAAATAGTCTAAGTCTCGGGAAAAATCCACCGTCAGTGGCATCAATGGCGCCGTCAGCGAGATTTTTAAAATTAGCTCAATTCCAGATTTTTGCAATTTCGATCAATTTCAAGCCTCGTCGACATTCGTTTAATCATTCTAAACATAAATTTAAGTGATTAAATGATGTACCAACACAAATAAACATTCACAACCCAAAACATTACAATTCTATATAAAATCCTAGGGTTATAATACACGTTAAATGACACACATAAGTTTGGTATTTTCTCAACCTTAATACATCAATTCAGCATCACAATCCAAGCCACAACCCTCTAAAAGCTGAAAACAAACATTTAATGCTCAATCTCAACTATACTGAGATCTAAAAGCAAAATTTAAAAGTAAAGCAAACACATAAGTTCAAATCAAATCACACATATAGACATATATGTAGTAAAGTAAATCTACTACTCCTCCGATTCAATGTTTGTTTCTCCTCTGATATTGCCCATCGATTGAACTTGAATGAAGAGGTTATAGAAGGGTCGGTATGGGAATTCTTCAGTAGAGTCCTCTTCTATCAATCCCATCTTTCTCATCAATCGTTTCAAACTTTCTTCGATATATCCAAGGTTATCAAAATGCTCTTTCATTCTCCAGTCTAGATTATCAAAAAAATAAGAGATATTGTTAATTCCATTCATAACATTTTGTACCTCTTTCTCTAGTTTCTTGATTCTGCGCAGGATCACTAGTGTCTTGTCCGGTACTAGAGGCTGAATAGAAAGTGAAATCTTAGACGGTTGATCCATAATAATAGTCATATCGTTCTCATCTTCATTTGTTGGGAACTTTTGAGTTAGGTCCAAAGGCTTCCAAGATAGAAGTACCTTTTCCCAATTCTCATAAGATACTTGGAACTGGGTGCAGAGTAAGAAGATTTTTGAAGGATGTCCAAGCCCATAAGTTGTTCCATGAACGATCAGGCCTAAAATAGACTTCACAATTATCGGCCCAACATCAATTTGCAATCCCATTTGAATACAGTAATTCAGAATAACACTTTCTTTAGTATCTTTACCAATTCTTATTGTCGGTAATAATTTTGTAGGAATGAAGAAGTGTCAGTGTTTAAAAACGGGGTTTAGAAGTGTAGCAGAGAAACTAACATACCCATTTTCTTTCATTTCCTAGTCTTCAGTCTCGTCTGTCAAAAATTGGTAGATCTCATTCATCAGATTTCTTGTAGGGACAAAGTTGTAATAATAAAAGACAGGAACATTCTCGATCATATATAACTTGTTAGTCCGTGCAGGAGTAAAAGTTATCCATCTGCCTCGCACATAGACAACTCCCTGGTTGATTCCATGCAAATTAGCATAAAACTCCTTCACCACAGGAACGACTACGGCGATAATAGTGTAACACAACACTTCCCATCATTGCCGCACAATCATCTCTTCAATTACAGTCGAAGGATTGTTCAATCCTCGATTCACGAATCCTCTTTCTTTGATTAATCTCCTCTTTATCAGCATTTTATTGTAGATTTGTTGCGCCTCAAAACTAATGAACTTTCTCCGGTTGAACACTCAAAATCTAGAGTATTCAGTGGAATTAGAAGCCATAGGGATAAATTTTATGGAGTATCAATTCATTTTTGGGTAATATGAATTTAAGAACTGGGTTTGGAAGTTTATAGGGAGTAAATCTTGCCTAAAACCGCCAAAAACCGACATTTCAAACTCTGAAAACCTCATCTCACTGTTCTCGTCGTCGGCGGCGTCGATGGCGCTGTCGGCAAGCCTTGAGAAATAATTTTCTAGACTCTCAAGGAAAACCCACTATCGGTGGCGTCGAGCCCGCCGTCAGTGCCCAAGGCAAAAAAATTCTCAGTTTTACTATGGTCCGAATGCATTCCAATTTTCTCTATAGATCCAATTTTTATGATGATTCAAGGGTAAATACGAGTAGTAGAGTTCAATAATACCACAAACTACTAATAATTTCAAACAAAAACACTATAATCGCAAAAAAAAAGAAGATAACTATGGGTTGCCTTTCATAAAGCACTTGGTTTAACGTCGTCAGCTTGACCTATTCAGATATTATTCAGGTTGACTGACCATTAAAACCACTTTAAAATTTGGAGTTCAAAATATTTTTTAATATGTGTCCATTTACTTTAAATCTATTCCCAGTCTTTTGATCTTCAATTTCAACAGCTCAGTAAGTATAAACTCGAGTCACAGTAAAGGGTCCTAACCAACGAGACTTCAATTTCCCAGAAAATAACTTCAGACTTATATTGAAACTTCTTGTCCTGGTTCAAAGTTCTTCTGCTTAATCTTCCGATCATGCCATAACTTTAGTTTCTCCTTATAAATTCTGTCGTTGTCATAAGATTCATTTCTTAATTCTTCTAATTCATTCATTTGTAACAATCTCTTCTCACCAACATCTTTCAAATTATAATTGAATTCTTTAATCGCCCAATATGCTTTATGCTCCAATTCTACTGGTAAGTGACAAGTCTTTCCAAAAATCAGTCTGTAAAGAGTCATTCCAATAAGAGTTTTATTAGCAGTCCTATATGCTCATAATGCAGTATCTAGTCTAGTGGACCAATCTACTCTACTAGGGTTTACAGACTTCTCTAGTATTTGTTTAATCTCTCTATTAGAAACTTTAGCTAACCCATTGGTCTAAGGGTGATAGGAAGTAGAGATTCTATCAATAACATTAAGCTTTTCTGCCAATATCTGAATGTAGTTATTCCTGAAATGGGATCCTCTTCAGTGATAATCATTCTAGGCATTCTGTATCTAGTGAAAATATTTTTCATCAAAAATCTTGAGACATCATTCTAGGCATTCCGTATCTAGTGAAAATATTTTTCATTAAAAACCTTGAAACACTTTTAGTGTCACAACGAGGACTCTCGGCATTCCGTATCTAGTGAAAATGTTTTTCATTAAAAATCTTGAAACACTTTTAGCATCACAACGAGGTAAAGTTTGTGCTTCAATCCGCTTTGAAGTGTAGTCTACTGCAACTAATATGTATAGTTTTCCAGATGAAGGAGTAAATGGTCCCATGAAATCCAATCCCCAAACATCAAAGATCCAACTTCTAACATGAAAGTCAGAGGCATTTCATTTCTTCTAGATATATTGCCTACTCATTGGCATCGATCACAAGTTTTTATGTATCTGTAAACATCTCTAAAGAGAGTAGACCAATAGAATCCACCTTGTAAAATTTTATAAGTTGTTTTATCAGTTCCAAAATGTCCTCCAAATTCAAAATCATGACATTTCTGAATAATTAGTTCAATTTCTTCATAAGGTACACATCTTCTCATAATAAGATCCTTACATTGTTTATATAAATAAGGCTCATCCCAAAAATATGCTTTCGCATCATGAATGAACTTTCTTTGTTTTTGCAATGTCAGCATAGGTGGCAAAATATCACTTATATTATAATTAACAATATCAACATATCATGGTATTTTCCACTCATTAATATTATAGAGTTGTTCATCACAAAAATTGTCCATAATTTCATTGTTAGTGTCAGATAAATCATAATATTCTAATCTCGACAAATGATTAGCAATTTGATTATCAGTTCCCTTTCTATTAATAATCACAAATTCAAATTCTTGCATAAAAAATATCCATTTAATTAACCTTGGTTTGACATCCTTCTGTTGCATCAGATATTTAATAGCAGAGTGATCAGTGTGCACAACACATTTTAGTTTCAATTAAATAAGATCTAAATTTGTCAAAAGCATACACAACAGCCATTAACTCTTTTTCAGCTACAGTGTAGTTCATTTGAGCATCTTTAAGAATTTTACTAGCATAGTATATAACTTTAAAAATCTTGTCGTACCTTTATCCAAGAGTAGCTCCAATAGCATAATCACTACCATCGTACATCAGTTTAAATGGTTTCTCCCAATTAGGTGAAACTATTATAGGGGTTGTGATTAGCTTTTCTTTTAATAACTCAAAGGCATTTAAACAGTTTTCAATAAACTCAAATTTCTTGTGCTTTTCTAAAGGTTGGCAAAAAGATTTGGTAATTTTTGAAAAATCTTTAATATAACGCCTGTAAAAACCAACATGTCCAAGAAAACTTCTAACCCCTCTTACATTAGTAGGAGGTGTTAATTTAGATATAACTTGAATTTTTGCAGGGTCTACTTCCATACCATTTTTCAAAATTTTATGCTCTAACACAATTCCTCCTGCAACGATAAATTGACATTTCTCCCAATGTAGAACTAAATTAGTCCTTTCGCATAACTCCAAAACTTTTTCAAGATAATTTAAGCACGCATCAAATGATGTTGTTTCTGGAATGTTGCAGGTGCATTACATAATCCGAAAGACATTCTTCGAAAAGCAAAAGTTCTAAAAGGACTAGTAAGTGTTACCTTTTCTTGATCCTCAGGAGAAATAGTAATTTGATGGTAGCTAGTATATCCATCTTAAAAACTAAAAATATTTGGCCCAACAAGTCTATCCACTATTTGGTCTAAAAATGGTAAAGGGAAGTGATCTTTCCTAGTGACAATGTTAAATTTTCTATAATCAATGCAAATACGCCACCCAATAACTTGTCTGATAGGTATTAATTTGTTATTCTCTTGTGCTTCAATAGTCACCCCTCCTTTCTTAGGAACACAATGAATTGGACTTACCCAAGCACAGTCCAAAATAGGATATATACTTCTAGTGTCCAACCATTTCAAAATTTCCTTCTTGACTACCTCTTTCATCATTGGGTTTAATCTCCTTTGTGGATCAAATCTTGGTTCATATTGTTCATCTGGTATAATTCTATGCATACAGATCAAAAGACTGATTCCTTTAATATCAATTAAGGTCCAACCAAAATTCTTATATCTTTTTAATGTATCCAAAAGTCTTTGCTCTTGCAAATCATTTAACTCTAAAGATATATTAACAAGTAATGTAGATGAGTTTCCCATAAACACATACTTCAAGTGGTTAGGCAATATTTTTAACTCAAGTTCAGGTGGTTTTATAATTGATACATACTTCAAGTGGTTAGGTAATATTTTCAACTCAAGTTCAGGTGATTTTATAATTGATGGGACAGATTCTTATCAGCATTCTCTTTAATACCTAACATCTCAAATCTTTCCTAAA
Source organism: Phalaenopsis hybrid cultivar (assembly GCA_002079205.1). Taxonomy (NCBI): domain Eukaryota; kingdom Viridiplantae; phylum Streptophyta; class Magnoliopsida; order Asparagales; family Orchidaceae; genus Phalaenopsis; species Phalaenopsis hybrid cultivar. The sequence goes on along the minus strand of JXCR01145286.1, from coordinate 40,691 downwards.
CATAATCTAATTCTTCATTTTCTATTTCGTCCAAAATAATTTCATCTTTTTCTTCAAAATCATTTTTTTCTTCAAAATATTCTTTAAAATACTAGTTCAATAGATGTTCACTAATTTCCATGCGAAAACATTCATTATCTCTTTCATAGATTTTGTAATGTTAAAAGTCACTTCTTGATCATTAACTCTCATAGTTAATTCTCCTTTTTGAACATCTACAAGTCACTTCTTGATCATTAACTCTCATAGTTAATTCTCCCTTTTGAACATCTATCATAGCTATTCCAGTAGCTAAAAAAGGTCTCCCTAAAATTATAGGTACTTCTTTATCTTCCTCCATATCTAAAACAATAAAATCCACAAGAAAGATAAATTTATCTACTTTTACTAACAAATCTTCTATAACTCCCTTAAGATAAGTAACTGAACGATCCACTAACTGAAGAGTTACAAAAGTAGGTGAGACTTCTCAATATTTTGAAAATTGATAGAGGCATAAGATTAATGCTGGCTCCCAAATCACATAAAGCTCTTTCATAAATTGATAGAGGCATAAGATTAATGCTGGCTCCCAAATCACATAAAGCTCTTCCATAAAATCTTTCACCGATAGCACACGCNATTTCCACACTTGCCGCCGCTCGAGTCCACTATCATAGACAGCTCTGAAGTGCTCCCTTTAAAGTCCAAACTCTTCATACTCCAATCTGAATATTTCAAAGTTTAAACTAACAAACATCAACAAAAACAAAACCTAGGGTTTTGATTATGTTTCATGTAACAAGACAGATCCCTAAACTAACCGTTAGGAGCGCGGTTGAAGGCTTCAAGGATGGAGAAGGAGCCATCAGGCCTCAGGCTTGAGTTGGAACCGTAGCAGTCTGCTTCCTCGGTGGAGAGGGAGTGCTCCTGAGGAGAGAGAGAGAAGCCCAGCCAGTTATTCGTAGAAGTCATTTGAGTTGTGGAGCTCTCGTCCTTTGCTTGAAGATGAAAGCTAGAGAGAGATGAGGTTGAAAATGATGAGTGGGAAGCAGGAAGAAGACTGCATTGAGGTTTGAAAGAGGGAAGGGGAAAGGTCTGAGGAACCTGAGAGAAAATAACAAATCAAGGGGCTTGCTTTATTCATAAATATATATGTGTATATATATCTGCAGCCATGGACAAAGTTATTCAACACGTTGCTTCTCTCTCTCTTGCTCTAACTGGTAAAGCAGGAGGCGGTAGCCTGATAGATGACAGACATGTTAAATTGCTAGGAACAAGATTATTTTTTAAATTGAATATTAACTCGGATGTTCTACTTTAGGACCCTCAGAGAATTAATGCATATAATTAAAGCTTTTTATTTTTTTATATTTCGCCATCTTATATATAAATACTGTCAATGTGAGAAAGTGACGGTCTTATTATAATTTTGCATCTAAAATTTTAGACAACAGCATTAGTATTCTATTGATTGATGTTGGTTTGAAAATATAATATTATTTAAGATGACAATCAATGGAAGATTATCCAAATTCAGTTGATTTTTATTATTTTCCTTCGGCTGAAGATGCATAATTTATCTATCTGACATATGTCTTCTTGGTTTTGTTTTCTACCTAGTTACGTTTCGTTTTAAAGTATGTTATATCATAAAACTATAGGAGTTGTGTCCTCCAAAAATTTTTTGCATGACCAGCAAATTTGAGAAATAGTATTTTTGTTTTTCGTAATTTTCAGAGAGTAAAAGTGAGTGTCTCCACATAAGGAATCAAATTGAAGCTTTGATAAAAATTTTCTCACTAAATTTGACGAAACGTGTTCTTACAATTTTAAGCACCTTGTAATTGTGTGTCATAAATATAATGCTTTCATGGCTCTAAATAAAATTTTGTAAAGCATTATAGAGTTTGAAGTTTGCTCCAAATGAAGCCTTAATTAGATCACCTATTATTTTCTCTTCGAAATTATTCCATATTGTATATGAAAAATGTGTCAATTTTGATCCTGGGAAAATCCAATGATAAAAAAAAAGTATAATAGGGGGATTCATCGATAGAAGACCACGAGGCTCACTTATTTATGCGATAGAACAATGTCGTATGAGCTAAATGGAAGGCCGATTGAGCTGTGAGAAGAATAAAAGGAACGACAGAACAATCCAAATCATTTAGACTAAAGCAACATACAAGTATTCGAGCTTGCCACTACATGGAAACGAATGGAAGGCATCGACCTTCCATTCAATAGATCCGACCCAAGAAAAGAATCTAGTTTCTCACTATCACCAAACGTCCCACGGACGTACCAAGACTCCTGACCCGGAATCGAGAATCAACAATACTATAGATCCTTATAGTCATCGCACAAGCTCTTTTTGTCGAGGAATGAGTTATCTATCAAATTATATTGATTCAGCCTGTGCTCGATAACCTAATCTTGCTTTGTCAACAAAACCTTGTCATTAAAGATCAAGGTCTAACAATCATACTAGATCAACCAATTGACAAAGCCCTATAAACACAATATGTCCAACCAACCCTAAGCTAATCAAGCTCAGTCGATCGGTGACAACGGCTTAGGCGACAGGCAACACTGGCTCAACCTAGCTTACTAGAATGACCTTATCAAGCCAAAGCAAAACTAACATAGTCAAAAGAGCTTGATAGTAACCAAGAAATAGGCTAATATATATAAAATATCAAGAATATCTTGTACAACTAACATTAAAACAAGGGTAGAAATGTAAATTCATTATATTATACTATATTCTCTATGTATAACGAGATAATTTTATGAATAAGGGTGAATAGATAAGATGTAATACTATTAATTACTTATTACTTCCCTCCCAGTCTCTTTTTCCTTTCTCATGCTTTATTCCTTGGGGTGCGATTAACTGATAAATAAAGATTTAACATCTTAAAAGGTACATTTAGCATAGATCATGTCATAGATAAGAAGTGGAGCAAAACACATAGAACATATCCATAATAGAGAATCTGGTAATATGGAGTGCAAAATAGATTTATTGAACCAACTAAATCAGAAGTTGAAGCATCAACTACTAAACTCCATATGAGACAAACTAGCGTGGGGAAGGGAGCACCATCCTCGAGAGGAAGGGCCAACACCCAATAACTGAAGATCCACCTTAGCTTTAGATATATAAAAGGAGACTTTGAGTCCTATGACAATGTTGGGTGGCACCAATCAACAGATATAAGTTTGAGTGTTTTAAAATTTTGACCATAAGAGAATGAGTTATACCAATAAATCTATGTGGGTGAGCCTCTAGATAGGTTTAAGATCCCAACATTGGTATCTAATAAGGGAAGAATTAATACAATAGACCACATAGTCTCATTTGAGTCCATGATGTATCTACTTAGGATCACCAACTTACTGAAGTGTTACATTTTCTTCACCACACAGAGGGAGGTGATAATCACGCAGTTCAATGCATTGTTATTAGGAGAATTTGTGTAATTCACTCACTTCAAGTGAATGTTGGTAGAAAAGTTTGCTAGCTCTCAAAACCTTCTAAAAAAATTGCACACCCTCTTGTAGAGCGGACAAAAGCAAAATGAGAGCCTTCGCTCATTTATTACTAGTATCTTAAAGGAGATGTTAAAAGTACATGAGAGCTCATGCTGCCCATCATACCTATGGACAAAAAGAATAAACTTTATAATAAAATTTGGGTTTCTGATACGTCCTATATCCAAGTGCAAGGGTATCACATAAGTGTACGTGTCATAACAGTAATATTGGATTTTAAGTCTGGAATATCGAGAAGTTTTAGCCTACTAGGTTTAGTTCTTAGCCTAAATTTGAAATTAAGTAAAGGTTCTACAAACTACTCCTAAAAAATTGCAATCGTGTTAAAAGGTTAACTCCTATTGAAATCTTACATATCCTAATTAGTTCGGTGATTATTAAGTTATAAGGCTACCTTCACTTGCAAATGGTTAAAGTGGTAGTGTAGAAAATGTAAAGTGTCTATTGTCAATGTGGCTAGTGACAAATATGATGAATCAACTCTCTTCTTTACCCTCTCCCAAGTGCATGAGGAAGTTTAATTAAATTATTTTAAATTCCTTAGACCCCCTTCAAAGACTATATCCCTAACATTTACATATCTCTACAAAGTACTTACACCATACCTTATAGATTAATGTGAATAAATTAGTTGTTCTGCCATAGCTCTCCATAGTCATTATGGATCACAACACGTTCTAACAAATCACTTGGTCAGAATGAAATGTAAAAAAAATTCAGAAGGTTACTCATTACATTCAAGATTAAAAACCAATTATTGAAACACTTTGCACTCCTAAACAACATACTTAACCATTACAAGGAAAAGTAAAAGAGATCTACTCATAAAACACGAGAACACACCACGAAGCATCATTTGAGAAAAAATGCACTAACAATTGTGTTTACAGAAATACAAGAGAAATGCACAATAGATAGCCATTTTGTTCCTTACAAAGCTCTGAGAATGCTTCTCCAAGGATTTTCTGGTCCCTTGTTGCTTTCCTAAACACTCTCCTCACAATACAACTCAAATCTATCACAAAATGATAAATGAAACTGATCCTATGCTTTCCTAAAATAAACCTTACCTTCATTTAACCAAATGACTCAGAAATCTTCACTGAAGAGCTCTTTTATAGCACTGAATAACTTCCAATATCATGGACTTAAATTGCTAAAAACTGCTTAAGAAATCAGATGTCAAGGCGTCAGTCACTTGTGTCCTCCATAGCTTTAAGTCATCTCTTCTTTTCTCCATTTATTTTCCACTTTGCTCCACTTCTAATACATGTTGTACTTGTAATTAAAACATAAAGGACCTTTTTTAAAGTGCAATTTCATCCATAAAGATGTTCAAAATATAAAAGAAATTAAGTAATTATCTTCTACAAATCAAAATATCGCAAACTTAAACGTTACTTGTCCTCAAGTAATATTAGATTATTAATAACAAATTTATTTAATTTGAGGGAGTGGATTTCATTAAAAGTATCAACAATTTGGCTTCAGAAAATTCATAGTATAGGATTAGAGTAACTCAAGTAAACAAGTCTAGTGCTAGGGTCTAAGAAACATCTAATTCAACTTAGAGAACCTTATTTCCTATTTGCTTCAAAAAGACATGATCACTTGCAAAATAAAATATATAAGATGGTAGAAAAATAGAATTGAAGCATTACTTTTAAGAAGATTTACAAATACTTCTAAAATCTTAGGAAGCTTAGGAATGTAGTGAAGCTTTGAATTTAAAAAGAGTTTAATGAAACCAATGTTTGATAAATCGTTTCCTCAAGATTTTCCTCACTTTATATTTTCTTTTTAGTCTAATCTCTTGCTTTAGGATGTAGATTTTAATACTTAGCATATTTTATGAGGATTAAGGATAAGCCTTTATATTTCTTGCTTACAAATATAGCTCATACATCTCTAAACTTTGACCTCTATAACCCATGGACATTATCACAAATCACCATTATAGTATAGATGACCAACTATGATTTATGTGGCTCATAACCTATGTAACTCCTAACTCTAGTCTTTATGGCCTATAAATGTTATCATAGCTCGCTATTATGGCTTATGTGACCAATTATGACCTATGTGACTCACAGCTCATGTAGCTCTTAACTTTAACCTTGATGATCTATGTAGATTAGTATAGCTCACCACTATGGCCCATGTGACCAACTACGACCCTGCACATGGCTCACAACTCCCGTAGTTTCAACATACAGTATATGTATCCAATTACACACATATGCCTAATAGCTCATGCAATACCTAACTATAGAAAGCCTCTTTGACATATAAGAATTATTAGAACAAACCATTATGACTTATGTGATCAACTATGACATAGGTAGGTTGTAGCTAGTGCAACTCCTAACTCCAGCCTTTGTGTCCTACCAACATTATACCAGTTCTTAACTAAGGTATATGTGTAATATTATGGCATATGTGGCTCACAACTCATTTAACTCCCAACTCAGACCTTTTTGGCCTACAAATATTATTATAACTCACCATCATATCCTATTTGACAAACTATTGCCTATGTGACCTATGTGACTAAAGAAAATAATTAAAACTCACCATTATGGCTTATGTGACCAACTATGGCCTGCATCGATCATAGCTCATGCAGCTCCTAACCATAACCTATGTGACTAACTATGACCAACGTGGCCCATATCTCAAGTAGCTCCCAACTCTTGTCACTATAAATTACATACATTATTAAAACTCACCATTATGGCTTGTGCAAACGGTTATGTCCTACGAGGCTCACAATATTACAAAACCTAACTTCACTATGTTAGTTTATTTATTTTATTAGGTCTTAGTGTTTGTCCTATGTGACCAACTATGACCTACATGCTTTAAGAGACATGAAACTCCTAACTATAACCTATGTGACTCAAAGCTCAAACAACTTCTAGCTTCTGTAGCTTACGGGCATCATTACAACTCAACACTACAACCTATGTAACAAATTATGGCTTACATGGCTCATAACACATGCAACTTGTAACTCTCTATCAACATTACGTTAGTTATCCACTTGGTCTATTTGACCAACTGTGACCTATGTGGCTCATAGCTCAAGCATCACCTTGCTGTAGACTTTATTATCTATAGATGTTATTACAACTTGCCAATATGATCTATGTAACCAATTACAACTAGTGTGGTTGATGTGAGTTGTGCTAATAATGTTTTTTGACACCGTAACAAGCATGACAACTAAACTAGTAAATATGCAGGACAATCATAACAAAAGTTTACTTTAGTATAATCGGTTTCTCTTATAAAAGTTTAAAGTTGCCACTCTTAGTGAATTAAAAGTATATTTTAAATTTTAAATAGTGACTAGGATGCAAACACAAGTATACGTATCAAACAAGTAATAAAGAGCTCTAATGGAGTCCTAAGTATCAATCCCACAGGGAGGTGGAAGTTCCTATAATAATAACACAATGACACAATTTCAAAACTATAGAAAACTTATGTAAAAAAGAAAGTAGAAGTTTGTATTAATCGGCTAAAGAAACTATATTTACTACACTAATCTCTAAACGTCAAAGTTAAATCTAATGTAACTAAGTTGTGTTTTATAACTAAGGGTTCAAATTTTAAAAAGTATCATTCCCATTTATAATGAGGTTATAGTCTACGAATTACCCAAATTATCACAAATTGTATTGTGCCAAAAAGGAGCAATTATATTCTTTAACCTTTTAATGAGAGGCAAAGAATATTGGCTAATCCATAGTTTAGTCCCTAAATTCACAGTTTGGTTGGGAAGATACTAAGCTATCACCTTAGAGTCCCATGTTTCCATCGTCTAAGAGCTAACATCTCACATTAATTTTCAAACACATGGACCAAATTGGGGATTATAGTCTGTCACCCTAAAATCTCCAATTCTACGTCTGTAAAAGTTTGTTTCCTTATTTATTTAGGCTCAACCTCATGGACTACATTCTTATCCATGAAACTAAATGTGATTCTTGCTTAGTTGAAGAAAGCATAACGCTCTCGGAATGTATGTTTTCACAACAAATTTTAACAAATCAATTGGTCAAATCGATAAGTAAATGAAGTTATAAGTTTGAATTATCACAATTAAGAAATGAAAACACTTCCAAACAATTTTGACTCTTCACATAATTATATCTCATTGTAGGGAGAAGGACAAAACAAACTACTCATAATTCATGAGGAAGAAACAATAAAACATGGATATATATATATATATATATATAAATAAGTTTACAAAACAACTAGAAATAAAGTAAAATAACTTATCTCAATCTCTTCCCTAAGAAAATCCTTTCAAGTTCCTTTGAATCACTTTCTCTCCTTACAATATCACTCAATTCTCTCTTAGAAATGTAATGAAGAAGAAATCTCTCACTTTCCCTCTCCTCTTACTACTCTTGGAGAAAATCTTGCCTTACTCTTTCACACTCTAACACCCTTTTTTGCCCCCCTTTTTCTTTGAAAAAATTACTACTATTTAATGTAGGGTCGAATAAGAGTTTCCTTTGGCATCCTTTCAAAATTCTTCCAAATTCATTGCATTTGAAAGAATAATCATTTTTTGGCATCTAGACACCGAAATAAGTGCTTAGGCACCTCTTTCTTTGCATTATTGCACTTAGGCACCTGATCAGGTGCCTGGGCACCAACTCAACTTTCACAAAAGCTGCCTTTCGCCTCCAAATTCCTTCATTTTTTTCTTCCCTTAAGCTCCAAATGCCTAAACATAGTATACTTGAAACAAACACATGACAATACCTTTTGTTAAAGTGCAATATCACTAAATATGGGCATTAAATGTATATATAAAATTTAAATATTTTTAGGCATGTCAAAATTCCCAAAACTTAACTATTACTTGTCCTTAAGCAACTCTTTTACTATGTAAAAATTATGACTTAAGGTAGTGAGCGTTACTTACTAAATTCTACAGTTTTAGTTTTATAAATACAATAGTGAAACTTTGGAAAAATATTTAATAACTTAGGTTAAAACTGAAGATGTAAGAATGTCTTTTAGTCAAGTCTAAGAGTTCTGATTTTCTATTCATTTCAACAATAAATGTAATTTATCATATTAAGGATGCTTAGAAGAATTACATAAAAAATAATTTCATGAAAACTCCATTATTAAGGATGCTAATACATTAATATAAGTTTAGAAATGTAATTAAGTCCCTTTCTTTAAGATAATTCAAGTGAAGCCAATTTTTTATTAAGCCTCTCCTCACATATATTTTTCTTTTTGCTTTTCTTTTTCTTTTAGGATCATTTTCAATCCTTTCTTTTATTTTCTTTTTCGTGTGAGGATTACTATATCTAGATTGCATTTAATGATTTTTAAATTCAACGTCCTCTTCTTAAAATTAAAAACTTCTCACATTTCCTTGCTTACAAATGCATATTAGCTTTGAATAAGTTTTTTTCATAAAGCCCCAATTTTTTCATTTTATATGTACCTCTAAGATTCTAATATTTTAAAAATACAATTTCCTTTACTTTAAATAGTAAACACATAACCTTATACTCTTATACTAAATATCTTAAATTTAAGAACTAGCCTTTATTATTAATGACTTTTACTTAGTCTACTATGATATTTATTAAATTAAAAATATAGTTATCTAAAGTTGACCGTTGATACAAAAAGTCATGTTAAAATAATTTTTAAAGTATAGTTTATTGAGGACAAATAAAGTTTAGTCTCTTTTAAGAAAATTTTTCCTTCCCCCAAACTTAAATTTTTAATAGGTAAAACATATAGTGCAGGAATGTAGGAAGAAAGGAAACAATAAATACAATTAATAAGACTGACCTTCTGTGTAGGGTTTTGAACATGATTTATGCATGTACTAAAAAATGTATAGCCTTATATAAAGTTTCCTTAAACATGTTATACCCAAAAGATTTGCTAAGTGAAGGAGAGTTTGAAACATAAACATTAAATGTAAAAACAAATAGTAGTACAGCAGAAATGAATAACCTAATATCATAGAAAACAAGTTTTAGTACCACATTTTAACATAAAATGTAAACAAATACAACTAGCCATCATAGACACAAAACAAAACTCAACTCCATCCATAAAATTATCAATCTAACTACTTTTCCATAAAATTATCAACAAAACTAGGTAAAAATGTGTAGCCGTATATAAAGTTTCCTTAAACAATCTAACTAAACTCATCCATAAAATATTAAACAAAACTAGGTATAAATGTATAGTCGTATATAAATTTTCTTTAAATAGGTTATACCCAAAAGATTTGCTAAGTGAAGGAGAGTTTTAAACATAAACATTAAATGTAAAAACAAATAGTAGTACAATGGAAATAAATAACCTAATATCACAGAAAACAAGTTTTAGTACCACATTTTAACATAAAATGTAAACAAATACATAAAATGTAAACAAATACAACTAACCATCATAGACACAAAACAAAACTAAACTCCATCCATAAAATTTTCAAAGTGGTTTGGAGCGTGCATTTTCCAAACTCCCCTTCCATCAGTCAAAAATACAATAATCTCATCTAAATTTGATTCAAAAATCTCAAATGAAGAGTATTCACAATCAATGACATTCTGTAATTGATAAAGAGCATTAAGCGTTTTAGGAATAAATTCTATACTTTTCCCATGAATGAATACCTGATCATCAAAGGCTTCATGTAGGTTTGTGTAAAATTCCCGTACAATAAAGATAATGACAACTACAGTAAAATAATAGAAGTTTTCCCAATACCCCACCCCCAGGTTTGAAAAAAGCTCGTTCTTGAATCAACAATTTCGTGTTGAGTTAAGTATTATATTGATCTTAGGCTTTAATGCTAGCAAACCTCATTGAAACAAAACCATCCCTTCCTTTCTCCCTCTTCAATTTAGGAGCCATGAAAATTTCTAAAAAAAATCCATAATTAATCCAAATAAATTCACAATAAAGGTTTATGAACTCCTAAAATCGAAATCAATACTAAAAATCTTCACACCATTAATTCTTCACTATATTTCTAAAAAATTTTCAGTATTTCTCCAATCTAGAAGAAATCCATGATGAAAATCAAACATTTCTAAACCAAAGTGAAACTCTTATCGGAAGAAGAACTCCAAAGATTTTTAAGCCCTGAAATTGCCTAAAAAATGAATGTATGGAAGCCCTAGAGTGCTGCTCGGTGTGCCTCATGAAGAAGAAAAAGAAATAGGCAAAAAATGATAAAAGTTGGGCACATTTTTGCAATTTCTATACCGGTTTCACGGTTCAGCCGATCTGGTGCCTAGATGTCAAATTCAGCTCTTAGGCGCCAATGCTAAAAATTTATGCATTTTTAATTCTAATCAAAATTTTTGAACACCAAGGGACTAAGAACTTTAATTAGCATAACCCACAATATAGAGAACTCTTTAGTTAATCCCATTAAGATTTCTATAAATTTCTTTCACGATAGGAATGACTACGATATCAGTTTCGTAGCATAGTACTTCTAATTTCCTTTGCAAGATTGCCTTTTTCCACATGAACTCCAGAAGTAGTGATCCAACATTAAAACATCTTTAAAAGTATATCTCTAGCCATCAAAGTAAGGTTTCTACTTACGACCATTAACCTTAAATATTTCAGTATTTCTAATTTCCTTAAAACCTTCAGTCAGTATTACTAATTTCCTTTGCAAGATTACCTTGATTAATAAAGACTCATTCTTTGATCAATTTCTTTTTCACAAAATTCCTATCATATAATTTTTGTGCATCTAATTTGATGAACTTCCTTTGGTTGAAGATCCCATATTTGTGTTTAATTTGGAGTTGGAAGCCATAAGATCAATAATTAGCAGATCCTCACCCACACTACTGATGTTTATTACCTCAATGGATGTTTTATAGGAGTTATATAGAGAAAAATTTGGCCAAAAGCTCTCAATAGAAGCTTCCCTGCGGTTTTTTTCAACGTCACCACCTAGGCGCAAGATCTAGGTGCTCAGGTGTCTGACTGTCTGTAAGATGGCACTTAGGTGCCTGTATTAGGCTCCTAGGTGCCAGTGCATCATTTATGTTCAATTTTTTCGCCGCTACACCTAAAGACCAAATAACTTGAGAACCTACCTTAGGATTAGTAATTAAAATGTTTTATGCATTTTCTTATCATGTAAGTCTCTAAAGCACATAAAATTCATCGAAAGAGCTTATTTTACCTAAAAAGCAAACTAAAATTAACTACAAAGATAACTATGAGTTTCATACCACAAAGTGCTTGGTTTAACGTTGTCAGCTAGACACCAATCTTTACTTTGGGTGACCCAACATTAAAATATCTTTTAAAGTACATCTCTAGCCATCAAAGTAAGGTTTCAACCTATGTCCATTATCCTTAAATATTTTTTTAGTTTTTGGATCTTCATTATCCACTACTTCGTATGGGTAAACTTTTATCACAGTATATGGCCACATCCATTTGGACTTAAGTTTTCTGGGAAATAATTTGAATCTTGTATTGCACAATAAAACTTCTTGTCCAGGTTTGAACTCCTTTTGTATTATCTTCCAAACATGCCATATTTCATTTTTTCTTTATAAATCTTACCATTTTCATAGGATTATTTTCTGATCTCACCAGCATCTTTTAAATTAAAATTAAATTCATTAATGGCCTAATATGCTCTATGCTCCAGTTCTACTAATAAGTGACAAGTCTTTCAAAAAATAAGTCTAAATGGGGGCATTCCTATAAGAAATTTGTATGTTGCTATGTAAACCCATAATATGATATCTAATATAGCAAACCAATTTAATTTGTTAAGATTTATACTTTTTTCTAAAATTCTTTTAATTTCACGGTTAGATAATTTGACAAGACCACTGGTCTGAGGAAGATAAGAAATGGAGATTAGATGTTTAATATCATATTTTTCACTTAGTTTCTCAATTCTTTTATTCCTAAAATGAGATCCTCCATCCTTAATGATTACTCTTGGCATTTCATATCTAGTAAAGATATTTTTCAGTAAAACATTTGAAACACTCCAAGCATCACAACAAAGTAAAGCATCTGCTTCCATCCGTTTTGAAACATAGTCAACTGCAATTAATAAATATAAGTTTTTAAAAGAGGGTACAAATGGTCCTATAAAATCCAATCCCCATTTATAAAAAAATTTAATTTCTAATGTAAAATTTAGAGACATTTCATTTCTTTTTTAAATATTTCCTACTCGCTGAAAATAATCACATGTTTTTATATAAGTATTAACATCCCAAAATAGATTAAGCTAATATAATCTAGATTGTAAAATTTTGTGTGCTGTTTTGTAGGTCCCAAATTGTCCTAAAAATTCAGAATCATGACATTTTTGAATATTTTGTTGGGTTTCTTCATAAGGAACACATATCCAAATAACTTGATCTTTATATTGCTTGTACAAATATGGGTCAACCCAAAAGAAAAAACTGCAGCGTGAATAAATTTGTTCTATTTTTGTGTTGTCAATCCATATGGTAAAATATCACTAATAATAAAGTTAACTATGTCTGCATACCATGGTATTTGAATTTCAGTAATAATGTAAATTTTTTTGTCATGAATATTTTCTTTAATTTTACTTTCAAAATTGCATGATTCTTTCTTCTCCAGCCTAAATAAATGATCATCTATTTGATTATCAGTTTCCTTCCAATCTACTACAATAAAGTCAAATTTTTGCATTAGAATGATCCGTCTAACTAATCTTGGTTTTGCTTCCTTATTTTGCATCAAATATCTTATTGCTGAGTGATCATCATGCACAAAACATTTAGCTCCAATTAGATATGACTTGGATTTACCAAAAGCATATACAATTGCTAATAACTCTTTTTCTTTAGTAGTATAATTAGCTTGAGCTTCATTAAGAGATTTACTAGCGTAATATATAATTTTATAAATTCTGTCATATCTATGCCCTAAAGCTGCTCCAATTGCATAATCAATAACATCACACATTAGCTCAAATAGTCTGTCCTAATCAGGTAAAACTATTATAGAGATAGTGATTAATTTTCTTTTTTTTAATTTGAAGGCATTTTTGCACTCTTGGTTAAAATCAACTTTTGTATCTCTTTCTAAACGTTGGCATAATGGCTTGGTGATTTTTAAAAAATATTTAATGTATAGCCTATAAAAACCAACTTATTCTAAAAAAAATTCTAACCCCTCCCACTATAGTAGGAGGAGGAAGTTAGCTATAACTTGAATTTTTGTCAGATCTACTTCCATACAGTTTTTAAAAATTTTATGCCCGCGTACAGTTCCTTCTGCAACCATAAATTGATATGTCTCCCCATTTAATACTAAATTTGTCTCTTCACATGGTTTTAAAACTTTTTTTAAATGGTTTAAACATAATTCAAATGAAGTTTCAAACACTGAAAAATCATCTATAAAAACTTCTACCCCTTTTTCAATTAAATTATAGAAAATAGATATCATATATCTTTGAAATGTTGCAAGTGAATTACATAAAATAAAGGACATTCGTCCAAAAGCAAAATTACCATAAAAAGTAGTGAATGTTGTATTTTCTTGATCCTAAGGAGTAATAGAAATTCAGTGATAAATTGTATATCCATCCAAAAAGCAGAAATATCTGTGCCCAGCTAGCCTATCCAACATTTTGTCTAGAAAAGGTAGAGGAAAGTAATCTTTTTTAGTAGCAAAATCTAATTTTCTATTGTAAATACAAATTTGCCAACCAGTGACTTATTTATTGGTATCAATTCATCTTTGTCATCTACAACTACAATCATACCCCCTTTCTTTGGAACACAGGGAATTTGACTAACCCAAGCACTGTCCAAAATAAGATAAATGATTCTAGTATCTAACCATTTTAAAATTTCTTTCTTAACTACTTCTTTCATCATAGGATTTAACCTTCTTTGAGGGTCAGTTCTTGATTCATTATGTTCTTCCAATAAAATTCTATGCATACAAATCAATGGAGTAATTCCTTTGATATTAGATAATGTCTATTTAATGACATTCTTATATTTTCTTAAAGTTTTCAGTAATTTTTGTTCGTGTAATTCACATAACTCTAAGGATACTATAACATTTAATGTAGATAAATTTCTTAATATAACATACTTTAAATGTGTAGGAAGTATCTTCATCTCAAGTTTAGAAGGTGTTTCTATTGAAGGAATAAGAGTTTTACTATTTTTTGTGGTTTCTAATAGATCAAAATTTTCCTAAACATAATCTAAATCCTCATTACTTACTTCAATGGATTTATCTTGCCTTTGATTCTCATCTTTATGCTTCTAATGTTCTTCTCTAATTTTCTCTTCAAAATTATCAAAGAAATAGTTGTTACTTAAATAATCACCAGTCTCCATTCTGAAGCATTCATCATCTCTTCATTTTACTGGGTACTTCATTAATTTTGATATATTAAATGTAACTTCTTGATCATTAACTCTCATGGTTAGCTTACCTTTTTGTACGTCTATCACAGTTCTGCCAGTAGAAAGAAAAGGTCTTCCTAAAATGATTGGAATTTCTTTATTTTTCTTCATATCTAACACAATGAAATACACCAGGAAGATAAATTTATCAACATTTACCAATACATCTTCTACAACTTCTTTAAAATAGGTGATCGAATGGTCAACTAACTGAAGGGTTACAATAGTAGGGAATTCTCTCCTAAACCTATCCTTCTGAAAATAGATAGAGGCATAAGGTTATACCGACTCCCAAATTACATAAAGCTTTTCCAAAAAATCTCTCTCCTATAAAACACAGAATAGTAAAGCTATCGGGATTTTTAAGTTTTTTAGGAAGTTTTTTTTGAATTATAGCATTGCAATGTTTACTAAGTTCAACAGTCTCATTATCTGTAAACTTCTTTTTTTATTAAGTATATCCTTCATAAACTCTGCATTTCTTGGCATTAGCTTCAGGGCTGCAGCAAATGGAATGTTTATGATTAATTTCTTAAATATTTCCAAAATTGTAAAAATTATTTATCCAACTTTTGCTACCTCGGTCTTTGAGGAAATATAGGTGGTGGGTTTTCTATTTTAATCTTCATTGGTGTAATAGGGTTGTCTAATTCGTGAGGAATATCTCCCTCGAGCTTTTTAATTTCCACCCCTTCTTTTTAACCTTCAATATATTTTTGAACTTTTGTCTCAACTTCTCTTCTACTTCTTAGTTGAATAGCCTTAAATTGCTCTTTATTTTGGTCTTTACGATTAATCTCAACATTACTTGAAAGATTTTCTTGAGGTCTATTGCTGACTGCAGCAGCAATTTGTTCCAACTGATTCTCCATATTTCTCATTGCGGCTCCTAAATTTTGTAAATGAATACCCATTTGTAACACTACTTCCTTCATAGAAAACTTCTTCTACATAATTTGTAGGCTGCTGTTAAAACCTAGAAAATAATAAGGTCTATAATTAGCATTTCCCTGATTGTTTAAATTTTCCAAAGGGTTCACTTGATTGTTCCCCCATTACAGATTTATACAATTAGGATTACTATTATTCTAACTTAAGCTAGGGTGATTTTTCCAACAAGGATTGTAATAATTAAAATAGATGTTATTAGGTCCATTATTTATGGCATTCAAAATCTCATACGATGATTGAGAATCTATGATTTGTCCCAATGAATTTTCCTCAACCACATGAGGTGTTTGAGATAAACTCATTCCAAATTTATCAATTTTTTTTAAATATTACAATAATTTGAGAAGCCAAAATAGACATTGAATCAAAATCATGAACACTGGCTACCCTTTTAGAATTTACCCATTCAAAGGGCCATTGAAAATTATTAGTAGTCATCTCTTCAATTGAAAAATATGCTTCGTTGAATGGTTTTGACATTAACACACCAGTAGCAGTAACGTCAATGATACATCTAAGAGATTTCACTAATTCATTATAAAATGTTTGATTTACTAACCAATCAGGCAAAGTGTTGTGTGGACACTTGAGATCTTTAAATCATTCCCAAGATTCATATATTGATTCCTCTTCAAACTTACAAAAGATGTGATATCATATCTAAATTTAGTAGTTTTTATGGTGGGAAATATTTAGCCAAAAATTTATTAGATGAATCTCATGAAGTTTTGCTAGATTCAATTGCTAATGAGTTTAACCACATCTTAGTTTTATCTCTTAATAAAAAAGGAAAAAAAAAGTTTAAGTTCTACAACATTATCTGACACTCCGTCAAATTTAAATGTAGCACATAATTCTAGAAAACTAGCAAGTTGTAATTTTGGATCATCAGATGGTGTTCCCCCAAACAAATTTTTTTTGTACCATTTGGATAATATCAAGTTTAAGTTCAAAAGAATTAACAGCTACAACCAGAGTTTGTATACTCATGTGTATTTCATCTCCTACAGGATTAACATAATCTCTTAAAGGTCTCTATTGATGTTCATTTTTAATACATTGATTATTTAAGTTGTTTGTCATTTTGTTCAAAATGTTATGTCTTTTTGTTATTTTCAATTTTTGCTTATAGTTAGTTCTAATTTAGAATCCCTTTAGATCCTAAACTATGCATACACAGACACAGATAACCATTCTAAAAATAAATACTTACACGAAGGCTTATATATATATATATATA
>JXCR01145286.1:4312-16356 GCA_002079205.1 Phalaenopsis hybrid cultivar | reverse complement strand
TGCTTGTGCAAGCCCAACCATGCCCACGAAGGATATATGTATATTGAACCAAACTATGTTCAATCTAATTAAGAAAATAGTTCATAGTTATGCACTCATTTTACATTGGGTTACATTGGAAACAGTGCTTGTGCAAGCCCAACCATGCCCTCGAAGGATATATGTATATTGAACCAAACTATGTTCAATCTAATTAACAAATTGACCAACCTTATGATCGTTCACCAACCTTATGATCGTTCAATATTGTTTACACAATGTGTTTTCTAAGAGTTTTCTTCAACCTGAACTATTGGGTTTTATATGATTGAACTCAGAGACAAAACAGATGATACGTCACTAGCAAAATAGTTGAATGTAATTTACAAATTACTTATAGAACCCACATAAATGAATCATTAAGAAATAAATCTGCACAGCAGCTACACAATCGTAAGTGCATGAGATGCCACTGCATAACAATGGTATAACTCTTGTTGCCGTTCCAAATGTCACCTTGGCCTATAAATATGGGTCAAACGTTGCTACCATTGAAAGAATATTCTTGTGAATTTTGCTCTCATAGACATGGGGATTGAGAATTCTATGGTTTAAAGAAATTGCCTTATTCGTGTAAAATTGTATATTTCATCATTTCCTTTTCTTGGGTTTGTCATTTTTTATTTAAAGTGTATAATTCTTTTCTTTGGAACAATTCAAAACTGCAAATGACTTCATTTTTTATCCACGTATATTAATTGCTCATTATCTCTTGTAAAGTTCAATGTGATATTTGTTTAATAATTTTATATTCAACATACGATTTATATTAAGGAACACAAATTAAATAGTAGAATTTAAAGTGTTTTTTAAGAATCTAAAATGTAAATAATGACATGGTCTCTGTTTTGAATTTGTTTTTATTCATAATTATGTGCTTCCCTTTGCGGTATTAAGTAATGACGGTTGGTGTCAACCTCATTCTGGGGGTTCAAAACCTAGGTAGGTTTTAATTCCCTTGTCTAAGGTAATATTTTATTTATTTTGACAAGTAGATTGTGACTTCTCTTCATATGAAATAGGTTAGCTAGTGTAACCACATATATACGCACGGTTATATGTATAAAATTATAGTAATAAATGTGAAGGAAAAATGATTAAATAATAAATTAAAAAAAAGTTATATTATTCTTCTACGTAGACAAACAAATAAAAATATTAAGCAAAGAGTTTTGAATGCATCCAAATGTTTATTTAATGTTGAATTCAAAATTTTTTTATAGATCACATCCAAGAAATAGAGGATAGACCGGAGGAGAGAAACAAAGAGAAAATGTAAATGAAAAAAGAGTTCTAATTAATAATAGTGAAAAGTAACTTAGGTCAAGTGCATTGACATATCCCCATCAGTTTGGCTTAGATTGTGCTATCTCATATTCACAAGATTGTCTCTTATAAAGATAAGAGATGTGGTACATGAAATTACATAGGTGCCCCTACTTTTGTAGGGACTGTACAGAGTGTTATAGATATTTTTCCTTGGTGGGGCCCAAGGACCTTTTGGGGTTCTCAGTATTGTGAATTCGACTATCAGGATAAGGTAGTTGGACATATCAACCAACTGTTGACTTTGGGCTTTGATTAGTTGGAAGTGCGGGCGTAGTCAATGGGTTGATCCTATAATGTTGAGCGGACAGTGTTGTTTCATCTATTAGAAAAATCGTTTGGTGGGAGTGATTTACAATGGATAAATTGAGCCCAAAAAGGTCCTTAGCTGCTTCAACCGCTCAACTTTTGCTATTGATCGTCTTGTCTCGAGAGCCCTCTAACTACCTAAGGGTCCTTGCTCTAGGTGCATGGTTGGCTGCATGGATTTTGCATGAGTTGCTTTGTCAATGGATCCCATCTTGCCACATCACATCTTCTTTGTCTATTGGATTCTTTTTAGGTTCATGCTGACAAATTTTCTATCAACATATTTAGTTTCTTGATTCTTTTACTTTTTGAAATTGGGAGTAGCAATAAGAATAAGGGAATCTTATTTATGGATAACCACCAATATTTAGTATTACTAAATAACACGATAATTGATCTTGTTGGAATTCGAAGCCCATGGTTTCCTATAAATAGGATGGGGAGGGCGATATTGACTTAATCTTGTTCTCTCTTTTCTCTTTACAAGTGGTTTGGTTCCTCATGAGTATTCGCAAGATCGATTATAAAATGGCCTTCAAGATGATGAGAAGACATGATCCTCATCTTAGAGGCGAGAAGAAATAGAAACTAACAATCCAAATAATGGAGGCATCTAATCTAGCAAATCTAATGGGATCCTTAGATTCCTTTTTGTATGAGCGAGCAAAAAACTTCGGGTCCTCTAGGAGAGGGGTCCAAGGTGACTAAAGAGGACAGCTTAGGAGAAAGGTTCCTTTCGGAGGAAGGGAATCACCCAACTAGTCATATGGTTGTTTTCCTGCCCCGGTTTTCATAGTCTGGGCTAAAGGAGTCAAGCAAGGAGCATCTAGTAATTCGACCTTACACGATGCTCCAATTTTTCATGAATCTTCATGGAAGCTGGATAACAAAATTTGGTGAAGGCATATTTCCTTTTTCTTCTTTAGATTAGGACTATATCATGAGCTTGTCGTGTGCTCTTTTATTAGTAAACCTCATTTTTATCTGAGCATTCTTTTTATTTTGCTATGTAACAGACCCAACTATTCCAATGGTGAACATTGATTCCTTCTCGAATGAAAAAGAAGCAAATATTATAGTCGAGGCTAGAGTGAAAGAGAAGTCGGTCAAAGGCTTTCAACACCCATTTAAGGCCCAAAAAGATCGTCATGTTTTCCAGGCTAAGAGATCAAAAGCAACTATCAGACCTCCCTACTCTCATATTGCCTTCATCTTGCAAGTATTTAAGTTAAGTTAATTAGTTGCTTACTTTATTTTCAATTATCAAAACTTACAAAAATAATTATATTTTTATTCCTATTATAGCATCTTAAGTTTGAGTAAAAATATATATTGCTTAGTATTTTGTTATCTAAAACTAATATTTTTTGTGTGTTCGATATTCGAGACTTAATCAGAAAGTTCTATATTACTTGATAACGATACGTATGCTTGCGTAATATCCCATATTGAAATGTTATAAATATAATCACATACATCACATTTTACATTTCTATATATAGAAAATCAGGATCAAGTTTTTGGTGCCGTTGCCGGGGAAAGGAGAAAAATATTGGTAATTTGCAAAAAAAATTCAATAAGAAGTTTTTAGATAACAAAATTTTTAGTAAGTCTTATTTAAATTTTAAGATTTATTTTAGGAATATTGTATTGTCTCTTTTATATTAATTTTTTGTTTGTATGTTTTCATTTTTTGTTTTATTTTATTTTAGTTTATGTGTTTTATAATAATGTATTCATAGTTCAGGTTAGTTCAGGTTCCACAGGACTTGTGTCTTACGATTCTGAATTAGAGAGAACTATTAAAAAATAAAAAAATTAAAAATTATTAAAAAATTTTTAAGAAATGGAAAATCAAAATAATCAAAATATTGATGTGTTTAGACCTTTAAGAGATTATGCAAATCCTATGGTGAATGAACTTCATTGAAGTTTTCAAAAACCTCACTGTAGTGGCTAATTCATTTGAGCTTAAACCTGCTATTATCCAAATGATATCAAATAATCTGCTTGAGGAAGCACCAATTGAAGATCCAAATTTACATATTGCCAATTTTCTAGAATTGTGTGATACATTTAAATATGATGGTGTATCAGATGATACTATAAGACTTAGATTATTTCCTTCTCAATGAAGGATAAGAATAAGATTTGGTTACATCCGTTATCACCTGGATCTATCACAACTTGGAGTGATTTAACATAAAAACTCCTTACTAAATATTTTCCACCATCAAAGACTGCGAAGCTTAGAAATGATATTACATCTTCTAGTCAATTTGAAGGGGAATCTCTTTATGAAGCATGAGAGCGATTTAAAGGACTCTTAAGAAAGTTTCCTCACCATGCTATACTAGATTGATTAATAATTCAAACATTTTACAATGGATTAGCTAGATCTCTTAGATCTATTATTGATGCCACTTTTGGTGGTTCATTGATGTCAAAACCATTTAATGGTGCTTATGATTTAATTGAAGAGATGGCCACCAATAATTTTCAATGTTCTTCTAAAAGGGTAAATCTTAAGAAAGTAGCCAATGTTCATGAAATTGATGCTTTTGCCATGTTAGTAAATCAAGTGTTACAATATCTATCTCACCTTGAGACTCCGAACAGTGTCACATTCAGAAGTTGTTCCAGCAACTTTACTGTGTAGTGGAGGTATTTCTCAAGCCTGGGTTTCAAGGTTTTATACTTTCTTGCAACCTGGCTCATGATGAGCTCAAAATCCCCATAAATGTTGATTTCTTGAACTTCCATTCAAACTTTTAGTTCCAAGCATCACTATAAACTTTGAATGTCATAAATAACAAGCAGAATAACCTATATTTAAATTTTTATAGCCCAGGTTGGAAGAAACATCCTAATTTTAATTAGAATAATACTATGAGTGGTAATAATCAATAATGAGGAAACAATCAAGTAGGCTCATTGAGAAACTGGAACAACCAAGGAAATAGTAATTATATACCAACATATCCTCCAAGTTTTAACAATAATTCACAATTTAAGGAGAAGAAGTTATCTATAGAAGAAGTGGTGTTACGAATGGGAAGTCAGTTACAAAGTCAAGGAACTACAATTAGAAGTATTGAGAATAACCTTAGAAAAATAACAAATTCATTAATTAATAGATCCCAAGGAACACTTCCTAGTAGTACAGAGGTAAATCTAAAAGACCAGAATAAAGAGCAAGTAAAAGCCGCTCAACATAGAAGCAGAAGAGAATTGGAAGGTAGAGTTCAAAAAGAGACAGAAGTAGAGAGATAGAGATTGAAGAACCAAAAGAGGACACTCTGAAAGGTTTAAAAAGTCATATTTCTCCACTTAAAGTTGATATGGAATGACCTTCACCAAAATTTCCTCAGAGGCTTCGACAACAAAAGTTGGATAAGTAATTTTCAAAATTTCTGAAAATTTTTAAGAAGCTTGCAATTAATATTTCATTTGTTGAAGCTCCAGAACAAATGCCAAGCTATGTGAAGTTTATGAAATATATTCTTAACAGATAAATGAAATTTGATGATTGTGAAACTGTTACACTTAGTAAGAAGTGCATTGTTATGATTCAAAAAAAGCTTCTTAAATAGCTTAATAATCCTGATAGCTTTATAATTCCATGTGCAATTGGAGACAAATTTTAAGAGCAAGCTTTATGTGATTTAGGAGCAAGCATCAATCTTATGCCATTATTAATATTTAAAATATTAGAATTAGGAGAAATAACCCCTACTACTGTAACTCTGCAATTAGTAAATAGATCAATAACTTAACCTAAAGAATTTATAGAAGAGGTCATAGTGAAAGTGTCTTTCCTGTTGATTTCAGTGTGCTTGAGATGGAGGAAGATAAAAGGATACCTATCATATTTGGGAGAGCTTTCTTAGCCACTGGAAGAGCAATCATAGATGTGCAGAAATGAGAATTAACTATCCGCGTCAATGATCAAATGTTACATTTACATTTAATATTTCCAAATCAATGAAATACCCTACAAAAGGTAAAGATGATGAATGCTATAAAATGGATGTGATATGATATTTAAGTGAATGTCATTTCAAAAAAAAATTACAAAGTAAAATCTGAGATTAAAGAGTTGGAACATGAGCAAGAAGAGGAATTGATACATATAAAGTTTTATATAAGGAAGATTTAAACTATGTTCGAGAAAGTTTTAAAGTTTTGGACACAATAGAGAAAGATACATCTTTTTGTCCATTAATTAAAAAACCTCCCAAGCATGAGTTTAAGTTACTTCTTGAACATTTGAAGTATCAATTTTTAGGTGATTCCTCTACATTACCTGTTATAATTTTCTTAAGATTAACTACAGAAGAAGAAGAGAGTTTGATGAAAATTTAAAAGGTTATAAGAAAGCAATTGGATGAACAATTACTAATATAAAAAGAAACAATCCTTCAAATTGTATGTATAAAATTCATATGGAAGAGAACTACAAACCCAGGGCTGATTCTTAAAGGAGATTGAATCCTTATGAAAGAAGTTATTAAAAAAGAAATTTTAAAGTGGTAAGTTATTGGAATTATCTACACTATTTCATATATTGCATGAGTTAGCCCAATTCCCTGCATTCCTAAGAAAGGAGGAGTGACTGTCACTTTTAATGTCCATAATGAGTTAATACCAACAAGACAAGTTATAGGATGGTGAATATGCATTGATTATAGAAAATTAAATCTTGCCATAATGAAAGATCATTTCCCACTACCCTTTCTAGATTACATGCTGGATAGACTAGCTGGGCATAAATACTTTTGTTTTCTCGATGGATATACAAATTATCACTAAATACAAATAGCTCCTAAGGATCAAGATAAAATAACTTTTACCAGTCCTTATGGTAGATTTGCTTTTAGAAGAATGCACTTTAGTTTATGTAATGCACCTACTAAATTTCAAAGATTTATGGTGGCTATTTTTTGTGATTTTTTTGAAAAATGGATTGAAGTTTTTATGGATGATTTTTCAGTATTTGGAACTTCATTTGACTTATGTTTAAAACATCTACCAAAAGTTCTTAAACGATGTGAAGAAATAAATTTAGTCCTTAATTGAGAAAAATCAATTTATGGTAACAGGAAGAATAGTTTTGGGACATTAAATTTTAGAAAATGGTATGGAAGTAGACCCTACAAAAATTGAAGTGATCACTAATTTACCTTACCGAACAAGTGTAAAGAAAATTAGGGGTTTTTTTAGGACGCTGGATTCTATAGGCGATATATTAAAGACTTTTCAAAAATTGCTAAGTCTCTGTGCCATTTACTTGAAAAAGATGTAATTTTTAATTTTGATGAATAGTGCCTACGAGCTTTTGAATTATTAAAAGAAAAATTAGTCACTGAACCAATTATTGTTACACCAAATTAGGAATAACCATTTAAATTAATGTGTGATTGTAGTGATTATACTATTGGAGCTATTTTAAGACAAAAGTATGAAAAGATTTTCAAAGTTATCTACTATGCTAGTAGAACTCTTAATGAAGCTCAAATTAATTATGTAGCAACTGAGAAAGAGTTATTAGCTGTAGTACAAGCTTTTGATAAATTTAGATCATACGTGATTGGAACAAAATGTATTGTGCATACATATCATTCTGCTATTAAATATTTAATGAAAAAGATGAATGCAAAACCTAGACTGATACGATGGATTCTTCTTTTGTAAGAATTTGATTTTGAAATAATAGATAGGAAGGGAGCTGAGAATCAAATTGTTGATCATCTGTTCTGACTGGAATTAGAAAAACCACTCTATTTTGAAAAAAAAGAACAATAAACATTTTTCGAAAGAAAAATTGTTCAATATCTATGAGTGGTGTGTTCCATGATATGCAAACATTGTCAATTTCATTGTTAGTGATATTATACCCTATGGAATGACATACCAACAGAAGAGAAAATTTTTATCTGAAGCTAAGACTTATTTTTGGGATGTCCCATTTTTATATAAATAAGGAAAGGATCTTATTATTTAAAGATGTGTACCTTTAGAAGAAACTTATGAAATTATTCAAAAATGTCATAATTTTAATTTTGGTGGACATTTTGGCGTTGATAAAACAACATAGGCCTATAATATTTAGAGATGTTAATATTTATATTAAAACTTGTGATCGATTTCAACAAGTAGGTAATATTTCTAGAATGAATGAGATGCCCCTCATTTATGTGTTAGAAGTTGAGATATTTGATGCTTGGGGATTAGATTTCATGGAACCATTTATACGATCTTTTGGAAATTTATAAATATTGTTAGCAGTCGACTATGTATCCAAATGGATAGAAGTTGTTGCTTTACCTCAATGTGATGCTCAAACTGTTCTAAAGTTTTTAGGAATGAATATATTTTGTAGAATTGGGATGTCGAGAGTGATCATAACTGACGGGGGAAGTCATTTCAAAAATGTAATAATGGAGAAATTATTAAATAAATTTCATATTAATCATAAAATTGCTACTACTTATCATGCTCAGACAAGTGGTTTAGTTGAATTATCCAATTGTGAAATTTAAAGAATATTAGAAAAATCTATAAATCCAACAAAAATGAATTGGTCAGTCAAACTTAACTATGCTTTGTGAGCTTATAGAACTGCATACAAAACTCCTATAAGAATATCCTCATACAGGCTAATATTTGTGAAAGCGTATCACTTACTAGTTGAACTTGAGCATAAAGCATATTAGGCGATAAAGGAATTTAATTACAATTTGAAAGATGCTGGTGAGAAGAGGTTATTACAGATAAATGAGCTTAAAGAGATAAGGAATTAATCTTATGAAAGTGCTAAAATTTACCAAGAAAAGATGAAGATGTGGCATGGGTTAAAATTCTATCTAAAAATTTTCAGTGAGGGCAACACGTTTTGCTTTATAATGTAAGGTTAAGATTATTTCCAAGGTAAATTTAAGTCCTAGTGGCTGGACCTATTTGTTGTGATGAAAGTTTATCCCTATGAAGTTGTGGATATCAAAGATCCTAAAACTGATAAAATATTCAAAGTGAATGGTCACATGTTGAAATCCTACTTTTTCGGTGACCAACTTAAATTAAATGATTTTTTGATGTTGGGTCAACCAGAATAAGCACTGATTACGCTAGGCTAATGATGTTAAAAAAAGCACTTTGTGGGAGGCACCCCATAATTATGTGTGTGTTTATTTTATTTTTATGTTATTGTGTGTGAATTAGAAAATTATGGTAGTAATTTAATTATATATTAAGTTAGTGATTATTTTAAGATCATAAAAGATGGCTTAGACGTGTTAGAATGAATGTAATGAGAGTTGTGCTAAATTGAGCACTGGAGCTTAAGAGCCAAGATTCGGCGCTTAAGTGCTATAGTTCAAAAATATGTGTGAATTTCAGTTTCTAGAAGTTCTATCTGCAAATTGGTTGGCTTGAATGTGAAAGAGTAGTTCTAAGACGTGCCTAGGAGTTATGAGGGAGACTTACAGCCTATAAATAAAAGGGAATAAAGAGAAATTTCACCATACCGTCATTTTACCCAAAATTCTAAGTGAAAAAGAGAGAGTCTTGGAAAAATGTCACCTTGGGAGAGTGATTTGAAGAAGGAGGAAGTAATGAGAAAGAAGTTTATTAATCGGAGTGCGCAAGATATGTATAATGGTTTTCTTACCGTTAGTATCCAAGGAATAACAAAAAAGATCACTAAAATTGAGGCTAATGTGGCTTCAATTGAAGCAAAAATGATGGAAGTTAACGTACATCTGGATCATATAGGATGGCAACTAAAGATGCAGTTTAGCCACATCAATTTTCTAGAAGAAGCAGATAAGGCAAAGTGTCTAAAGAACAAATGGATTGAAGAAGATTCAACTATAGTTATTAATCACCGCCATTCTTTCAGATATACACTCCAAATGTTGAAGGAGAGACTAACAATAGGCCATAATTCATTCCATCGATTGGAGAATGGAGTTAAGTTTGTAAATTAGAGCTTATGTTTAGTGTTTGTGTGTTAATGTTTGTTTGTTAATGTTAAGTGTGTTTTAAAGTGTTTTTATATGTTAAGTTTGTTTAGATTCTCTGTTAAGAATTTTCTTGTCTAAGACTATTTCGATTGAGAATTTATGTATTCAAAAATTTTTGTAATCATTTGAGAATGAATATAAGTTTTTGGTTTGTGAAAAATTTTGTGTTATTTAATATTAAATTGAATTAGCTTAAATTGGCGAACCTTGAGTTAGAAGAAAGTGAGAGGGAAGAAAATAGTATATAGAATGTTTTTGAGACATTGGTTGACTTAAGGCTAGGAGTGCATTTTTCTTAAATGAAAAGAATAAAAATTTGTGCATTGGTGTCCATGCGCCGAATCCCACGCTTAAGCGTTGCCTAAATTGATAGACCGATGCCTAAGCACCGAACCATTCGTGCTTATGTGCCGGTTCACAAAAACTATTTTGCAAATGGTTATAAGTGAATTTTTGGTCCAAAAAACTCCTTAACGCACCTTCGCTCACCTTCTTCCTTGGTTTTTTGTGATTTCTAGGCTATGACATAACGTATTTTGAAGATTTCTTGGTGGATTCAAGCCAAATTTGTTAGATTTGATCTTCTTAATAAAATAACACCAAGAATGAAAAGAAACAAAAGGAAAGCTCCAATTGATTCAAGTAAATTTTTAGTTCGAGAGCTCCAAATAGGTACAACGATGCACTGCATTCGGGAAAATTAATTCCTGACGATGTTTTAAAAGTCTGGGAGGAGCTGTAGAAGAGTTGATTGTTAGCCACCAGTGGGAGTGGTTCTTTTAATTTTCTACTGTCTGTGATCTCTGTAGTATGATAATTTTATGGTAATCTCTCAAAGGCTGATGAGGAAGTGTCATAGTGCAAGAGGAAGACAGTACAATTTTCTCCTGAGGTAATTAATCAGTTTTAGCATTTGCCTCCTAGTACATTGTGTTTTTATGCAAACTATAGTCCTACTGGGGACAAGCTAGATACGATTATATCATATTTAACTGTTGGGAGAGTATTATGGAGGATTACAAATGAAAGAAGAGTAAATTTTTCTACCTCTAAGTTGGATGCCAATGCAAAGGCATGGAACTATTTTATCTTTGCTCATCTGCTACCTACAAATCATCTAAGTGAAGTGACTCGAGAGAAAGCAACCTTGAATACTGTATTCAACGGTCCAAGCTGATTGATATTGGAGGATTGATTTATGGAGTTATTACCAGTTACGCCATTGCTGCTTCTACCGCAGGTTTAGGATTTGCATCCTTGATCTTTTCGTTATGTGAGCAGGTTGGTGTTAGATATGCTAACTAGGAGGAAATCTTACAGCCACTGAAGTCTAGTACCAGTGTGAATGTAAAGACTTATTCACATCATTCTATTTTTGGTTGGAAAGGTGGATTCTCCAGTAGTTCAGCTGCCTCTACCTTATGAGGCTCTACTTCACATGCTTCTACATCACGGGGTTAGACTTCTGGTTTTGAGTTTCAGACTGAGTTATTACAAGGGATTTTAGATAATTCCAATCACACTGTGGATAAGGTATTAAATTTAGAGCATTTTACAGAGCATATGAATGAGTATATGAGAAGAATAAGTGATTATGAGGAGGAATACAACACAGCTATGGAGCATCACGATAGAGGTAACTAAGATGTAGTATTTCCTCAGTACCCTAGATATCCATCATATGAGCCTACAACTACTTGGTGTAGTGATGATAACTATGAGGAAAATGATGCTTAGTTAGATTTGTAGTTCTGCTTTCTATTTTATGTTGTTTTTTGTTTATGTATTGTTATGAACTATGGATTGTGCATGTATTCTATACTTTTTGTTTTCAGTTGAGACTATCAAAATTGTTAGTTTTAGTTGTTGTCTTTTGTAGACATTACTGTGATGTATTTGTACTTTTGTGTAGTTAGTACATTTTCGTGGTAGTAATTATGTTAATTGTGTTGTTTGGTGTATTTATTTAGTGTTTGTTGAACTTAATTCAAAATCTTGGAAAAGTTTAAAATTTAACTAACTTTTTATTTTAAAAACTACATGTTAAATTTTTTTTTTAATTTAGTACCAGTTATTTTTCTTTATGTTGCAATTATGTTTGTTTGCCAGTGTGTTTATTTGCTTTTCAGTTATACTCAACTGCATAGAAGTTTAATGAATTTCTTTATATTAAGTAGAATTAAAAATTTGATCAATGTAATTTTCTACTCCTGTTTTTAATTTTTTTACTTGCATATTTAGGATATGAAAATTCTTGTAAGCATGTTATAGTTAGTTTTCTTTCCTGCTTTTATATATGATGCTAAATATCCTATTTTTGTTAAAAATTTAAGTTTGGGGGGGGGG